>JAKSZT010053881.1:17850156-17898373 GCA_026826555.1 Tolypeutes matacus
TCTCTCTCTCTCTCTCTCTCTCTCTCTCTCTCTCTCTCTCTCTCTCTCTCTTTCTCTTTCTATCAATCTCTACCTCCACCTCTACCTTTCCCTCTATCTCTACCTCTACCTCTCTATTTCTCAAGGACATTTGGATTTATCCTTGAAAGGACTTGAGAATAAATTATATTGTTATGCTTCCAGGGCTTCCATAACAAACTACCACAAACTGAGTGGCTTAAAACAATAGAAATTTATTCACAGTTCTGAAGGCTTGAAGTAAAATATCAAGGTGTTGGCAGAGCCACACTTCTTTTAAAGCCTCTAGCAGAGGCTCCTTCCTTGCTTCTTCCAGTTTTGGGGAGCACCAAGCGTTCCTTCCGTGGCTTGGGGCAGCTTAACTCCAAACTCTGCTTGTCTTCACATAGCCATTCTTCCCTCTGTCCAGGTGCCTGTGTTCAAGTTTCCTCTTCTTATAGTGACACCACTCTAATTGGGTTTAGGAACCATCCCAATCCAATATGAACCCAATTTTTCCCAAGAAGATCCCAGTTACAGCGACTGGAGTTTAGGACTTCAGCATATTTTGGGGGGTACACAATTCAACCCATAACACATACCAAGACAGGTAAGTAACATTTTTTGACACAATCAAATTTGCACCCTCTATTAGGTAGTGCTGTATTGCAGAGAACAGAAGTCACACATAGAGCACTTAGTCCAAACAGTGCCTTGCACATAGAAAGTGCTCAGTGACTAGTAGCTGTTACCACTATGAAACATCACCTCTTGGGCATTGTTGAGGGGAAAGTCATCTTGAGAGTCACTTCTTTTTCTCTTTATATATTGTTTTTCTTATTGCTTACAAAGAAACATTGTACTATGCATTCTCTTTCCATTCATACCTTGTATTTGCAGATACCAAGCCTCTTTCAATCATTAGAAATAATAAATCATGCTTGTACATTCCAAACCTCAAAGGAAGTTAAATATTTACATATTATGTGTGGCAAATAAAGAACAATTTATTAAGCCAGGCCCTATAAGAATGATTCGTTATACACTTTTGGAAAACTATCAGAAATGTTCCTTTTTTATTTTTGGCTTTAACAGTAGAACAATAATTCACCTGACCTTTAATCTTACCACGGCTTTTAACTTCCTCATAAATCCAGACAAGAATAAATGTAGCAAGGTCAAAAAGAGCTGCAAGTTAAACTAATATTCTTCTGTAAGCTAAATATTTTATTTTTGGTAATGTCAACTTCAATCACCTAAAAATCATAAATATGGTGAAGCAATTTTTTTCCATTTTCATTGCCTTTTCCTGCTTCAAAGCCAAGTGGTAAAAAGTATTCAATTTTTTAGCAACCCAATGTTCTCATAAAATTAGAAAAGCTTGAAATTTCTGGACATTCATTAAAATCCACAAAACCAAACATCCAAATAATAATTAACAATTTTTTTAATCTTTGTGGTCTACAAACCTAGCTGCTAATGCCTCTGCAAGCTAGGCTTTCTTATTTCCAATTTATAGATGAGGAAACCAAAGCAACACAAGGCCAACCTTGTGCTGGAACTATAGCCCAGCTCTTAATCTTCTGAACACAAAACCCTTGTTCACTTCAGTATTTCATGTTTTCTCTGCCTCTTCAAAGAAAACATTTTTTTGCTCTTTACTGGCACTTGGTCATTGTAAGGGATCAGAATGGTCCAATAGTTAGGACACACGAGGAAGACAGAGGAAACCCTGATTTTTCTTTGGACAGTTACTGAATGACCAGAAGATGCAGCAAAAAGGATGATGATGGATAATGCTTATCGAAAAAAAAGAGTATCTGCAACTGCAAACAACACAGTTCCATCCATCTGCCCCATGGGATCTAAGCCTCCTCTTAATCAGAAACAGAGTGGGCATCAACATCCCAAGATCCTCAAGACTGAAGAATAAACTAACATAAGAGGGGAATGTAACTATGGACTATATTAACATTGTTATTCTAGCAATGGAAGAACTTGAATCATTGATATAAAGGCAGTGGCCACTAGAGGTTCTGAGGGAGGGAAAAATGGGTATAACTTGGGGGCATGACATTGCAATGATGGATACAGGCCAAAATACATTCTGTCAAAACCTATAAAATAGTGCAGTGCAAAGTGTAAACCATGATGTAAACTATAGACCATGGTTAGTGGCAATACTTCAATATGTGTTCATCAATTGTAACAAATGTACCACACTAATGAAGGATGTTATTAATGTGGTAATGTTGGGAGGATGAAGGGATGGGTTATATGGTAATCCCCTATATTTTCAAAGTAACATTTATGTAATCTAAAACTTCTTTCAAAATAAAATTTAAAAAGTGAGTAATCTCTAGGCCTCCAGATTTCCTCCTGTGAAAAAGACATTCTCACTGTCTTCCAGAGAAGAGAGTAAGTGAGAAGGGAGGAGATGAGGGTGAGGAGGTGCATCACGTGATAACTGAATCTGAAGTAGAGCTGACTTCAGACTTTCCAAATGTGTGGTTTAGCATACACCTTGGCAGATGGCAAAGCAAATTCAGAGCAGATATGGAGAGATGGGTAGGAGGCTTCCAGGAGAACACCGGAAAGCATCCCTTGCCAGCTGCAAATCTAGCAATCAGCAGGGCTGTGCAGTATCATACACTGAGTCTTTCAGTTAAAAACTATGGTTGAGCTCCCATTATAGGCTAAGCATGGTGCAGGTACGGTGTGGGCTTATCTGAAAGGATAAAGGATCAAAAGACGCAGACAAAATGTCCATGAAGTGCTTTGAACTCCTAACACTGCTACCTTAAAGATAAATACTGCTATGAGGCACCATCAGCATTGACTGTTTGTGGCATAAGACAGGAGGTGTTAACTGTATTCTTCAGAAGCTTTTTTTGCTTGTACCCATATGAATAGAGTCTGATGAACCTGACTCATCAGAGAGACAGAGTTCATAATCTCTGACTAGTGCACAAAGGGAAAGGTTTCATTTTAATAACCTGTTTGCTCTCTTTCTAAGTCATACTTTAAAGATTGCTCACCTTCATCAGCTGTTTTGTGAGCTATGTCCTTCCCTTTTGCCAAAGGCCTGCAATAAAAAGTTCTGTCTGCAAATATGATCTTGCCTTGTTCCCCCATTCACTATTTCTTTACCCTTCTTTCCTTAACATTCTCTTCCCAGTCATATTCTTACCATTATCCAGATATGTCCAAACTGAAGACAGTTTAATGTATAAAAAATTTGAACTTACAAATACAGTAATGATGTTTCTCAAATAACTCTTTAATTTACAAAAGAAATAACAGAGTTCTTGTAAATAATTATTTTCCAAAGTACATTTTAAATGCATTTAGCATATTTTAAGTATATTATAAAGTATCTTTCCAATCACATGAAACGAGGTTGACTTACATTATCTTTCTATAGGGAGCCATCAGGGAGAAAAAATGGAGTTTTAATCCTCCCATATTGCATTATAATTTCCTTGTATCATATCAGCCTCAGCATGGAAGATCAGCCAATGGATCTAGGGAAAGCTGGATCTACATTTTAATTTGGGCTTCACAACAAAACTTATCTCAGGCCCTAATTATTTTTTGTCATGGGATGATTTTGCATTTCCTTGACATCTATAAAATGACCCTTATGATCTATAAAATGAGAGTGTTGGATCATTTTAATACTCCACAAGTCTACAAAAAGGCCCAGTCAACTTTGGTTATCTTTCAAAATTACAAGTAAATCTCCATGAAAAATGTATTGGATGAAAAATTTGACTAGGTGTTTCCTAACTATTTCCAAGGCATAAAGTCTTACTCTTAGAATTATCTTTCCACGTTTAAATTTGTCAAAGCCCCTTCAGCATACCTCTCCTCCTTAAGCCCCAGCCAAGCCCTGGAAATAAATTGCTATTCTCCCACCAACAGGTCTAAAATTCTCTCCCTAGGGACACCATAGGTAAGTTCGGGTGCAGAAAGAGGATTAAATTTGGCACATACGTATAGGTTAATTTCTTTAAGTTAGTAAAAGAAAAAGTTCTCCTTACCAAAAAGAAAAAAAAAACACAAAGCAATAAAGCTTGTGCCTAATGTGAAGCCAGCTTTATACCCTCACTTTGCTCTCCCTAAAAGACTTTAAAAGTAATGATCAAGCACTTTGAAGCTAATTAATGAGTGCCTATGGAAGGTCTGCTAGGGAGGAGATACTTTGCATGATTAGCATCAGTGAATGACCTTGTCAGAGACAATTATAAAGCAATACCTTGTCTTCTTACAGACCTGATAAGCTTCTGGGATGGATAAATACACAAATAAAGAAATGTAATGACAGAATCACGCATGTTGTGATGAATGCACAACATTGTGATTATACTAAAAGCCATTGATTATATGCTTTGGATAGACGGTGTGATATAATAAAACTGCTGAATAAATAAATAAATAAATAAATAAATGTTCAAGAATAGTCGGAAATGGCAGCTATGTACCGCAGGGGAAACAGAGAGAGATTGAGAGTTGAAGAATTTTCTTGTTTACTTGTTTGTCTGTTTTTTTTTTTATTATTATTATTGAAATAATGAAAATGCTCTAATAATGATTGAAATGATGAATGCACAACTATGTGATTATACCAAATACCATGAATTGTACACTTTGGGTGAATTGTATGCTTTATTAATATGTACCAGTAACATTGATTTGTTTAAAAAAAAAAAAAGAATCACACCTAACCTGCTGATAAGCTACAAAAGTGCTTAGATACTCACAGAGCCCTAGCTATACCGACATCACACATTTAGTCTCTTCTCTTAATATCAAATAAAAGAGAGTACACATACCACTTCTCTTTATTTCTGACTCAGTATTTTGACATCATAAATTTTTATAGTTTTTAAAATTTTCTATTTCTGGGCACCCACCCCCTAAGATCATTAAATATCTGGCAACATGCAATCTATCTCCTTCACAGATTCCAGGAAAAGTTTACTTTGCTTTGCTCTTCTAAAATCTATCCTGTTCAAATAATAGGACACTACCGACAAGTTTCAGGCATGCTTAGTACCACCTTCTCTTGTTGCACACATAATATTTGCCACTTTTTTGCCCACCTACTAACTCAACACAGCCTAGCAAATATTCAGACTCTATATCAAAATTCACCTGTATCCAAAAAAATATCTAATGTTTCCGTCTCTTCCTTCTTCCTCCCTTAGGCCCACATTTATCAGCCTTTTCCATTCTCTACATGTTCAAATTAGAGTAGCATATGGCTTCCATATAGCATTTTTCCTTTTAGATATCCAGATTCCATTTAATAGTAAACAGGGTAACTGTTAGCATCCAGAATGGATGTCATCCAGAATTGCAAGATCAAACAGGTAAACGTGCAGTGTGTGTTGATTGGCTCTGCAATGACTTGCTTAAGATGTGCCTTCCGGAAGTGCATTGCCAGTCTCATGCCATTTGGTGAAGAGATGGACCTGAATGAAAAGGAAATGCCTATGTTTCAAATTACTCTCTGGTAGAGCATCTCAGAAAATATCCAACACTGTCATCTTCTTCCTTTGTCTTTCCTTGACTCCATTATTTCCTGTCTCTAGTCTGCACTTTCTCTCTTTTCAAAACCTATGGCAGCCACTCCCAATCTCATTGCTGAGTTATTGCTGGAAATAAAAGCATCTTCATGAAAAGAATAGGAGCAGTAAACACTTGGAAATGTTTATTCCCAAGGAATGCTCTGATAGAAGGAATATGCTGGTCTTACCACTGTCTTCAGAAGTACAAACTATTATTCATGGAGGCTTCCTCAGAGGTGCCTCAGAAGCCACCCCAAGGGCAAAGATGGGGCAAATAGAGGCTCTGTTTCTCTCCCCCACATACACACACACACACAAACTACTCCAAATTAGCACTGCTTTCATTTATTTTAAACTTTGGACTTCTATGAGACTTCCTTTGAGGAAATGATTCCACCGCCAAAAAAATTTTAAATTATTGATTCTAGTTCAATCTCCTCATTTTATAAATGAGAAAACTACTGTCTAAATGATTAAATGACTTTCCCAAGGCCACACGAATAATAAGTGACTGAGCAAGGCCTTGAACCAAGAGCCACTGAATCTATAGCTAACCTCTTTTCAATAATTTTCTATGTTTCTTCATGACAACCAGTTACAAGTTTCACCAAAAGTGCCTATTCCTTGTGAGCTACATTAGTTTACCCACAACAAGGTAAGCTTACTATAAAACTATTAATTGCACCAATTATGTAGACTGAGTAAATAAAAGTCAATAAAATTAAACTTTCTTTCCCACAAATCTTTTTTAAATCCTCCTAAATCCTTAAGCAGAAATTTCCTTCAAATCTTTATTCTGATAAATGTAAATAAGGCCAAGAAAAAAGATTTGTAAAGATTATGTAGCACTTGCACATCTATGCAGCCAATGTAATTATATGACCAAAGAATGAACCAAACCCAGAATGGGTTTTTAAAATTTTATCAATAAGTTTCTAAAAAGTAAACTCTTAAGGAGGTGGTACGGGGACATGATGTGACTAAGGTTTAGGCAGACAAGATTTTTTTTTTTTTTTTTAGTCCATCAAACTGTCTATAAGTACAAACTGACTATAGAAAAGAAAGAAATCCAGAGAAGTAAGTCTTGTATTCAGGGTCACGTTTTCTAGGAATTTCTGCCTCTTCTAGTGTTGAAGATGAGATACTGAGCAGACACTCTCAAACCCTTGCAGGGTAGAGGAACAAACTCAAAGTTTAAATCTTGCCAAAAAGAAAGAGCCTTCATAAATGGTTCATATTTTAAGTTGGGGCCCTGTATTAGTCAGGCTTCTCTAGGGAAACAGAAGTGACAGGAGATATCTGTAAGTATAATGGGATTTTATAAGAATTGTCTCACATGACTGTGGGGATGAGCAAGTCCAAATTCCATAGGGCAGGCCTCAAGTGGGGAACTCTGATGAAGATTTTCTATGAATTCCCCAGAAGAAGCTGGCTGCCTGAAGTAGAGATGGAAATTCTCTCTTCTGACTGTTGAAATCATCACGTCTCCCTTTAAAGCCTTGAACTGATTGGATGAGACATCTCTCATTGTTGAAGACAGTCTTCTCAGTTGATTGTAGATGTAATCAGCCATAGATGCAATCAATTTATTATCATTTAAGTCCATGAAATATTCTCATGGTAACAATCAGGCCAGCACTTGCTTGACCAAACAACTGGGCACCAAAATCTGACCAATTTGGCACATGACCTTATCCATCACACACCCTAAATGGCTGTACTCTAGGAGTAAAGCTAAATCAGAAATAGTTCAAGACTTGCAGAAGCTGAAGTACAACACCATAACATGTGTATTTCTATGACTGGATTAAGGGTGATTTGGGATTGCTAGTGTTCCTAGACTCCTCCCAAAAGAAATCATAAAATTAATGAAGTTTAGGATAATGCCATTCTATGCTTCAAATTAATTTTATAGTTTTTCATATACATTGTTCAGCACAATAAAAAATAACCAGACAGTGTAGCTAAAAACCAAGAGAAATAAGAGACAAAAGATTTAGAGCCTCAGGGGATCCAGATAGTGGAACTTTTACATAGAAACTTTGGGCCTTTCTTACTATGCTCAAAAAGACAAAAAAACAATGTCAAGAATTTTGATGCAAAAATAGAAATTATAATATAAAACCAAATGAAAGTTCTGGAACTGAAAAATATATTAACTATATTAAGAACTTAGCAGATGTGTGTAAAATTAAATTATTTATCATTGAAGAGAGAGTTAATGACCTAGAAGCAAAACTGGAATAAAATTTGTAAAATGAAGTAAAGAGAGATAAAAGTATGGAAAATATAGAAGAGAGTGTAGGAGATATAAGAGATGCAGTGAGAAGGTCACACATACTTGTAATTGAAGCCCCAGGAAAATAGAAAGAGAACTGGGCAGAAAGAAGGCATTCCCAAGTTACCAAGCAAATCTCTTTCAAAGGGGTTAAAATAAGCTAGCTTTAGCATAGCTCCCACAATAATCAATGCTGAAAGAAAACAAAATGATATAATTCCAAGCCATGGCCAATTGTCATTTGCATAAATTCAGAAGCAAACTATCAAAGTTATTCTCCTCAGTAAACTATTTTGACTAAAATAAATGAATATTGAAGTGTATATTAATTATATTAACATAGTTTGCTCTTTACATGTTTATATATTTGCTCTAGTGCTTGTAAATATGATGCTTATTATCCTATAAAAATCCAAAGTAAAAAGTGTCTTACCATGGCTGTAAATAAGCTTTCATATATGACTAAAATTTCAAGGAACCAAATATTTGGCATACTCCTCAGTTAAACATTCTTATCAAAATAAACATGACCAAGAGGTAGTTGAACTCTGGGGGAATTTTTCCCTAGTGATTTTGGCACTGAGTAATCAATTAGGAATAAAGTCAGCCCTGGGGAAATTTTCCGTTGTAAAAGCAAACTTTCAATACTAAAACATATTCAAATTTCACCAATGTTCTCTCTCAAAAGTTCCTGATAAAAACTCTGCAATACCCAGGCACTATAGAAAGATGAGTCATTTAGAAGCCAGCTAATCCAAGGTATACTTGGATTCTATTTGATACGCATAAAATGAGCTTGATTGGACTAGTATCTAGAAGCTTTTGAAGTTCAGGGAAATATGATAAACTGCTTAACTCATTTAACATGTTGTTTGGTGCCAAATTTACTTGAAAGGATCCATTTATTTCTAAAAGGTGAGTCACTACCCACTCACTAGTTGGATAGGGTCAATAATTGGTAAAACTTTTCCAATATTGTCTTAGTAATATTCATTTCCCAGACTGACAGAAGGAAAAATTGATTTGGCATAGAGTCCTTCTGGATAATTGTGCTTTATTTTATCAAGCTTGACTACTTATGCTCAATAAAATAATACACAAATGAACTTTTTCATAATTCCAACGCATTGTAAAGGGCCACAGGACTCCACAATACTACTGTGTTGATTTGATGGCAATTACATGGGGTCCTTTTATATCACGTAGCAATACCACTATTGTTCAGAGAATGAAATTTAATGCTGAAATAATTATAGAAGCATTTCCACGATAATAGTGATCTGGAAACTCATTCTCTTTGAGACCTTGAAATATTTCTTGAGACCCTGTCAGAGATCAAAGGAAAAAGAAAATAGAGTTTTGAACAGAGAAAAAACAAATAGCAAACTAGCCACAGAGCATAGTTCATGTCAAGACCAACAGATAAGAGGTCAACGACTCAAGAACCAGAATCCCAAACAGATCACAAGTCAGAACAAAAGTCAAGCTAAGAAAAGTAGGCAGCCCAGTTCAGAGTGAAACTCTTAGATGAGCAAGGATATTGGGCAATCTGTCTCCTTTCTGAAAAGAGACCTGACTGATAGCCTTGGCCCTTGGATGATCCCATGTGGGTCAGCAGCCTGCTCTTCTCTCATCAATCACAGAGCCATATCTAGCACTCAGATGAGGTTTTCACTGTTAGTTCAGTGATTTTAGGTGTAGCTGAATCTCTCTTTTAATGCCTACCTTCTTAGTTAACAAAGGTAATATAGTGGACAAAAAAAAGTAGACAAAGCATGCAACTAGAAGCAGTGCTTTCTGACTTTGGCTAAATAAACAGACACACTGTACCAGGTACTTAGGGTAAATTTCCTGATTGAAAATCAGCAAAATAGGGTATCCACTAACATTTCAAGTAATCACAACACAGATACATTTGAAGTCATCAAATTCCACCTTCCACCCAAGGAAGGAATCTCTCTCTACAACATTCTTGGGTAATGGACATCTACCCTCAACCTGAATACTTTCAGGGAAAGGACTTGGAAATTTTTTAAGATTGACAATTCCCTTTTTTTACCTTTTTGTTAAAAAAAAAAAAAAGAAAAAAAAAAATATATATATATATATATATATATATATATGGATAAGTAATACATTTATAGGGATCAAACATTTAAAACTATAAAAAGATACAAGTAAAAAGCCCCCCTCCAATCCACCTTCCCTGTTCCTACAACCACACTACCAGCACTACTGCCCCCTGCCCTGCAACAGAGAACCATAATTTAATTTTTTTGTTTATTCTTCCAAGACTTTTATGCACATAAAAGCAAATGCAAATATATTTTTTCAGTTCCACTTTTGGAGAATTCCGCTTATTAAAAAATAGCTATTTGCCATTATTTTAATTTGGCTTCTTTTTGTTGAATACATATATTATAGTAAACATGCTCAAAAAGATTAAACCTTATAAATCTGAATCTATATGAGTGTTTGTGCATGACCTTAAATGCTTAATAGATATTATTCCACATTATTCTTTTAAAATACTGTAATTCAGGTATTATTATCATTATAAAGGTGGTAAACCCTACATACAGAAAAATTAGTAGATTGCAACACAGGTTAGCTTTAAAAAATCTTTTTTTTCTTTATGAGAGGAGTTGTGGGTTTACAGAACAATCATGCATAAAATACAGAATTCCCATATACCAACCTATAATTAACATGTTGCATTGTTGTGGAACATTTGCTACAACTGATGATAGCACATTTTTATAAGTGGACCGTTAACTATAGTCCACAGTTTACCTTTGGTTCCACTGTGCAGTCTAGTTCCATGAACTTTTTTTTTTAATTTCTGTTACCATGTATACAATCTAACGTTTCCCCCTTTAATCACATTCAAAGGGGCCAGTTAGCTCAGTTGGTTAGAGCATGGTGCTAATAA
This sequence comes from Tolypeutes matacus, assembly GCA_026826555.1. NCBI lineage: Eukaryota > Metazoa > Chordata > Mammalia > Cingulata > Chlamyphoridae > Tolypeutes > Tolypeutes matacus. The sequence continues at coordinate 17,860,937 of JAKSZT010053881.1, forward strand.
TCACATTCAGATATATATTTCAGTGTTGCTAATTATGTTCATAATGTTGTGCTACCATCATCACCATCCATTACCAAAATATTTCCATCATTCCAAATAGGAATTCTGTACATATTAAGCCTTAACTTCCCATTCCCTACCCCCACTCCAACCCCAAGATTATTCTAGATTCTGACTTTATGAGTTTGTTTATTCTAATTATTCAAATCAGTGGGGTCATACAATATCTTGTTATCTCCTCTCTTCTTTATATTCCCTAATGTTCAAATGTATACTCATCTTCCTCCTCCTAAATTTTGCCATCATAATCTTTATGGGGACCTCCTATCACCCTACCAGTAATAATGAGAGATCCTTTCCCATCCCTGCTGAAGTTGTGTCAGATGATACTTACAGAAGAGTCAGGATTTTCACCACAGCCAAGCAGTAAAGATGCTGTCTCCCTTCCCCATGATGTCAGTGGAGACCACATGGGTAACTCCTATCCCTCCAGACAAGGACATATAAGTGAAGGCCTAATGAAAAGTCAGGACTTTCACCCCCACCCAGCAGTAATATGGAGCCACCCACCTCCCTCGGATGTCAACAGAGGCCAAGAGGGGAACCTGGACTATTATTCCCACCTGGTGATGAACAAGACTATACTCCTTTCCTTTGCTGAAGTGTTGCCAAAAAAAGAAAGAGAGAGGGGGGGGGGGACAGATACACTCAAAACAACTATAGATAAAACAAAAAGGAATGTTAAAAAATGTTTCATTAAATGTAAATGTACCAAATACACCAATTAATAGATAGACATTAGCAGAGTGTATTGACACTATATACTGTCTACAAGAAATTCAGTTTAAAATAATGATATAAGCTATATAAAAGCAAAAAGATGAGAAAAAGATATATCATATATAGATTAACCAAAAGAAAGGAAGAGTGTTTATATTAATATTAAATCAAATAGACTTAGGAACAAAAAGAATTATCAGAGACATAGAAGGTCAATTTGACAAAAAAGATATAATAATACTAAAGTGTATACATACAACAGAGCTTCAAAATTGTAGAAGAAAAACTGAAAGGAGAAAGAGACAAATCCACAGTTATAGCTGTTCATTTCAACACCCTTCTCTCAACAAAAATTGATAGAACAACTAGACAGAAAATTAGCAAGGATAGAACTCAACAATGCCATCAAACAACAGGATCTAGTCAACATTTATAAAACATTCCACCCAACAACAGCAGAATACACATTCCTTCCATGTGCACACTGAACGTATACAACCAGTATAATAAGAAAAGAAAAGAGCACATTGTAACAATATCCAGACCAATATCCCTCATTAATATAGACGCACATCCCTTACAAAATATTAGCAAAGAGAATTCAGTAATGTATAAATAGCCTTATACATGACAAGGTGGAATTTATTCCAGGATGCAAAGCTGGTGCCATATTTGAAAATTAATCAATATTATCAACCATATTATGAAGCTAAAGAAGAAAAATGATGTGATTCTACCAATTGATGCAGAAAAATCATTTGACAAAATTAGCATCCATTTATGAAAAATAGAAATAGATGGGGACTTCCTCAATGTGATAAAGATCATCTACAAATGTCATACAACTAATATCATACTTAGTGGTGAAAGATGCTTCCCTCACCCCCACTAAAGATCAAGAATAAGGCAAAGATGTCACTGTCACCACTCTTATTCAATATGGCGCTGGAAGTTACAGCCAGTATAATAAGGAAAGAAAAGGCATAGAACCTGTAAAGGAGAAATAAAACTGTCTCTATTTGTAATGGTTAATTTCATGTGTCAGCTTGGTTGGTTATAGTGGCCAGCTGTTTGGTCAAGCAAGCACTGATCCAATTGCTACTGGTATTTCATAGATGGATTTCAATCATTAGTCAGTTGATTGCATCTATGGCTGAGCACATCTACAATCAGCAAAGAAGATGGCCTTCAGCAATGAAAGAAGTCTCCTCATCCAATCAGTTGGCGGCCTTAAAGTGAGAACTAAGAATTACAGGGGTGAGAAAGAATAATTTCTGTCTCTACTTCAGCTAGCGAGCTTTTCCTCCTAGGGAATTTCATATCACCTTCATTAGAGTTTCCAACCTGTGGCCTGCCATACAGAATTCAGATGTGCCAATGCCCATGGGCTTGTGAGCCAATTCCTATAATAAATCTTTAATATTTACATAAATACATATACTGTTGAGTTCTGTTTCTCTGAAGAACCCTAGCACACTATTTCTAGATGATGATTGTCTATGTAGAAAATTCCAAAGAATCAACAAAAGAACTCCTAGAACTAATAAATGAGTTCAGCAAGTCACAGTATATAAGATAAATATCAGAAATAATCGTACTTCTATATACGAGCAATGAACATATGGACACAAAAATTTTAAACACAATTGCTTAAAAAAATGAAATAGGTGTAAATTTAGCAAAATATTTACAAGATTAGTATGCTAAAAACTACAAAACACTGGTGAAATAAATAAAAAATCTAAATAAATGGAGATATACTATATCCATAGATTTGGAAGACTAAACATAGTAAATATGTAGATTCTGTTCAAATTTATATATAGGGTTTAACACAATGCCTATCAAAATCTCAACAATATTTTTTATAGATATAGACAAGATTGTTCTAAAATTTATATGGAAATGCAATGGAACTAGAAATACTAAAAAAATTTGGAAAAAGAATAAAGTGGGAGGATTAAATATACCTCATTTCAAGAATTATTAAATAGCTATTATACTCAAAAGTGTGTGGTATTGGCAGAGGGATAGAAATATAGATCAGTGGAACAAAATAGAGAACACAGAAAATAGACAAACAAAAATAAGCCCAGCTGAATTTTTACAAAGTTGCAAAAACAATTCAATGGAGGAATTATTATTGAAAAATGATGCTGGAGTACTTGGACATTCATAGGAAAAAAAAAAAAAAAAAAAAAAACCTTCACCTAAAATGGATCATGGACAAATATATGAAACATAAAACTTTAAAGTATGTTTTAATACTTTAAAGTATTAAAATAGGAGAAAAATCTTCAGGACCTAGGTCTAGGCAAAGAGTTTTTAGACTAGGCATCAAAGGAAAAATTGATAAATTAGACTCTATCAAAATTAAAACTATTACTATGTGAAAGACAAGCTACATACTGGGAGAAAATAGTTGCAAACCACATATCCCACAAAAGACTAGTATCGAGAATATATAATGAACTCTCCAAATTCAACAGAAAATTTTTAAAAATCATTGCATTTAATAAAGGGGTAAGAGACATATCATGGAAGAGAATATACAGATGGCAAATAAGCACATGAAAAGATGATTAACATGACCAGGCATTAGGAAAATGCAAATCAAAACCACAATGCTGTATCACTACATACCTATCAGAATGGCTAAAATAAAAAATAGTGACAACATCAGATATTGGCAAGGATATGGAGAATCTGGCGGGAATGTAAAATGGTACAACCACTCCAGAAAATATTTTGGCAAGTTAAAAAAAACAAACAAACAAAACTACACATACAACTACCATACAATCCAGCAGTTACAATCTTGGGCATTTGTCCCAAAGAAATAAAGACTTATGTACACACAAAAACCTATACATGAATGTTTTTAGCAGTTTTTTCGTGCTAGCTAAATGCTAGAAACAACCCATTATGTAATGGAATTATATCCTTGGAACATTTTATTTATTGGCCTCTGTCTCCTTTTTCCCACTAAAATGTTGCCTTTTTGAGGTCAGAGATCCTATCCAAGGGTGAGAGGTAATACGGAGACAGACCATGTGGACCAAATCCTACAGACTAGCTATGTGGACTTGGACAAGTTATTTAACTTCTCTTTGCCTTTATTTCTTCATCTGTAACAATCATAATAATAAGTCACCCACCTGCAATACAACTGGAACAGCTCTTGGCAAAGTAAGCGTACACCTCTCGCACTTACCTGGCTTCTGGCACCTAGCCCAGACTCTGGCAAATAGTAGTGTTTTTATAAATGATTGTTGAACGTATGAATAAGTGAGTGAATGAATGAATTATTAAGGTCTTGAAATATTTTCCCATAGCCGTTTAAGTGGTTGACTCCTTTCTACCCTTATTACTATAAATTTAATCAAAGCCCTTATCAAATTTCATTATACATGTATAATAAAATCGGACCTAAAAGAGAATATGATGCTTTACATACTTAGTCCAATCCATGACACGAAATAAATATTCAATAATTGTAGCCATGATTAAATTGCTTCAATCTTACCAAATCCTTCACAAATCTAGCAGGCAAATCCCCTATGAACTTCCACTTGTCTCACAATAAAGTATATAGTATAAATCTCTTAGCATAACATTTAGGGTCTTATAATCTGGCCTTTACCTAGTTTTATAGTACAAAGACAGTGCTTAATAAATAATTGCTATCATTATATTTATCTTTCACATTAGATTCTTTTCCACATCCTATGTCCTGACACACAACTTCACTATTTCCTGAAGAAGCCATGGCTCTGTCTGAGAATGTCTTCCTCTCTTCCTTGTCCTCCTTATCTGACAAATATTTTCTCTTTAATAAAGCCTCCATGCCATTGTCCCTCTCTACCCATCCCCTACTAATCCATCTAATCATTCCACAGTTATTCCATTTTTATTCATCTTTTTATCCCCAGGGCCCAGCCCAGTGCCTGGCACATAATAGTGCTCATTAGTGTTTGATGACTTGGACTGAGGAGGAGAGAAAGAAGTGCTAAAGCCATCAATTTTCTAAACTCACTAGTTTCTTGGGAATGTGGTCATTATAATTGAGTGCCATGTGCAATGTTTGGTAAAGTGCTTGAGTTTATAGGAAGTGGAGTACTTACTTTTAAGATAGTATAAAAACTTGCCACGTGAATCAAAGGAAACCCTGAGTGTATGTCTCCTAAGGGCCGTATCTAAGCTCAGTGGTAAAAGAGGCTCCACCATTCTGACTGCTCTCTCCCTGGCTCCCTGCAGTCCAAGAGTGCTCTTCCCAGCTACCATAGTCCCCTGCTATCCAAATCTTCCGAAAACACACCTTAGTCCATGCGTCCATGTATCCTTTCCATCCCTCTTACTAACCTCCCAGTCTCCCGTCCATCAAAAACTCCAATCTCTAGGGCCCCGTTTTCAGCTATTTTAAATGATCTTAATAATAGCACCAGTCACAGTTTTCCTTCTGCACATAATCCTGTCACATTATTTGAGCATTTGTGTACTTTGAGGTAATTCTTGGTTTGACTTTATAAATTCTAGCCAGGAATTTTACCTCATCCTTCAAATTACTGCCACCAGATAGACAGTGCCAATGATGAGAATATAGGCTTTACAGAATGTTGAGCCCCACTTCATATAAATCTGACTTCATTTTCAAAAATTAAAACAGATTTCTTCTATTTAAAAAGGAACAAATTTATATTCAGTGTAAAACTGAATCAAATAATTCTTAGAGCAAAGTTACCACAAACAAGGTACATGTCTGTTAAATAAATTTTCTGTGTGGTAAAATTTTCTGACAAGATTTTGACAGAACTTTCTAAACAGATTTTCTATCAGAATTTTTCCCACTTCTTTAATTTGCTAGTCTCTTTTTTATTAATAATTCACTCTTTAACCAAAATTGATCTACAAGGATTAGGGTACTTTTTCTGTGCCTGGTGACTCTTAGTCATTATTTCACATTGAGCATTTTTAACTGAATCTTCATCACTCCACCAATTAATAAATAAAAAATATAATCTAATATAAATCTATTCCTTTTTTCTCTTTCCATATATACATATATATATATGATATCAAATATGACAGTGTAAATACATTTTCTATTTGTAATCTGAATTTTCTCAGTCCTCACCAGTCTTTCACAGAGACATGATAATAGCACTAATTCAAAATTCATAGGCTCCCTCACTTCTTGACATAGAACTTCCAGCTCCAGCCACATTCCCTGCTCCCTAAACCTGCCACCCAAAACCTCTGATCCACAGGTCAACTGAGCCTCCAAGGCTCCAAAGCTACTCTGTGATCTGTGGTGCAAAGCAGACAATGGCTTCCTCCTACTTGGTTTAATTTCTGAAGGGGAGTTCCTCAATGTGTTTCCCATACGTCACTGTTTATATTGCTAGTGAAATAGTATTTTTTCTATGTTTATTTATTCTTTCCCTGTCAAAGGACAATCAACACACTTTCCTTATTCAGAATCATTTTTCTCTTTCAAAGTCTAAGGCTTTATGTGTCAGCCAAGCATAGTCTGGCTATTTTTTCTTTCAGGGTGGATTTTCCACCCAGACATGCTCAGTCTGTACAAAACAGTACTGTCAATTGCCTCACCAATTCATCAGACGTGTCCAGTGTGCCTGGGGCCTGGAAAAGGACAAAGCCTAGGCTCAAGTGGATTTCCCACTACATATTAAAAATAAATCAAGGAATTGGACAAAGCTTGGTTGTACTAAACCCTCCTGCAGATTTTTTCCATTTTAAAAGAGCACATCTGAAAATGATAAAAAAAACCTTAACACAAAGAAACAAATGACTAAGAGCAAAACTTCTGACAGGGGCTGCAGGTGAGGGAAAATTTTTTAGAGATAATCAATCAAATCACACTTTATTTGGGACCACAGAAGCAGCTTCCTCAAAAATCCCAGACCTTTCCTAACCCTCACATGAGATTGCTCTTAAGTATTATGAGCTATCGGACAGCCTCAAGCCCTGGGTCTTGAGTAGTCCAGCCGGTTCCCTTTCCTGTCTCTAAGACGCTCAAATCCTGCACTCAGGTGCTGGCTAGATGCCACCCACAGAGAGAAATTTCACACAGACCTATTGTGGTAATTTTAGGATCCAAAGACAACCTGACATTTCCATTTTACCGCTAATTATTCTAACAATCACCCCACTGTTTTTCTGAACCACCTATAGTCCCTTTCATTTCCATTTAAACTTTGTTTTTGAAAGAAAAGTCATTTCCCACCTAATGGCTTTTGCTTTCTATCTGTGGAGAAATCTTCTCTCTAGATTTATTTTATTTTTAAAGCCTTCTAAGGCTGCTTTCTATTTTTAAAAGGCTTCTTTTCAGAGTGTGCAGACAGTGCTTGATGATGTCATTGTTAGATCGAGCATGTGTTACATGTTGGGAATGGAGAAGTGGGGACATTAACATTAACAGAGCACTCTACTGGGTTCTTTACACAGATGTGGAACCTTCACAACTCCCCTTCAGTATTGTCTTCATTTTACATTTGAGGGAATAGGCATAGTAATGTGCTCATACAGCTCTTAAAACACAGAGACGAGATTTGAACCTAGACCTGCCCAACTCTAGATCCCATTCCCTTTCCATATACCAAAAGCCTTCCATGAGTCAGAAAGAGAGAGTTCCACAAGTAGTTCTCTCCACACCAGACAGGGCCCTGCATTGATCTTTAGCAACCCCAATGACACACTATTTAATGGACATGATTTTTCACCATGTTAGAAGACCTTGTGTTTGTCTCCAGATAGATGTCTCTATCATTTTGTCTCTCAAAATGTATTTTGTTTCTCAAAATTACACAGTTCCACAATTAATCCATTCTTTCTTACAAAGTCCTAAGCATAGTCTCTCCCTTGAAGGTTACTGGTTTGGATGAAATTACTTGAGAATATTAAGTTGAATTATAACTATTAATTGAGGTATGAAATCAGGCTGAAAAGATATAAGTCTGCAATCTCAAAAATCTTGATTCTATATGGTAGGGTTAATTGCTACCTCCCTTCAGTTAATTGCAAAAGTTCCTTGATATAACATAATTTAGACTCCGTCAATTGGGGAAACAGTGAGCCCTAAAATCTATAGCAGTTTGATAAGCTGCAATGAAGTGGAAAATTACTATTAAGATAAATTGGTAAACATCAACCAGACACATTAGGTGAAGGTTATGTTGAATCAAATATTTGTGTAGAACATGCTTGGAATTCTGGGTATATAACTTGTCTCTGTAAAGTCTCCTGAATTTTGATTTGTGTGGGCAGCTTTGCCAAAGAATTCTACAAAGAAATATTTGACCACTGAGGTCAGCTTGACTAAGTACCTGTGGAAAAAAATGAAATGTGTATACAAGAATATAAATCATTGGGTCAATACCACCAAAAGAAAACATATCCACTTGGTACACAATGCTAGGAACAATTTCTAAATCCTAAAGTAATTTGAGACACATTATCTAGTTACAATAGCCTACAGCAGTGCCTTGCATATAAAGGGCAAAATGCCACGGTCTTGATTTGAGCAAAAATTCATGTCGCCTGCTTTCGGTTGATCCTCATTTAAAATATTGAAACAAATGGGAGCTTTAACGGAGGAAAAATCTCAAAAGAAAGTTCCTGTGAGGAAAGGAGTGTGGCATGGAAAGGGAAGCAGGAAGAAAGTGAATAAAGGGAATAGAGAAAAGGAAAAGGGAGCAGACCAAGGCCAAATATGAAAACTTTATAGAACGTAGGAGATAGGATGACACGTAATCCTGTCTCACCACTTTTTGAAGGTCCCTTCCCACTCCTAACACTCTCTCTCTCTCTCTCTCTCTCTCTCTCTCTCTCTCTCTCTCTCTCCTCTTTCACTCTTTTTTACACACACACACCACTCTAAAATGGGCTAGATTGCAAAAGAAATTTATTACAATAATCCACAGAGATGTGCTTTAGCTAAGTAAAGGAGAGTGGTAAGAGAGCCATACTTGCCCTGCCCAGTAAGGCAGAAAGGGGTTGGTAAAGATGGGCATGGAGAGAAAGGGACAAAGCTGTTGAACTCTGAAGGGGACATTGAAACAGTGCCAGAGTGCCTGCCAGCGATTGCATTTTTCCCAGAGCAGTATTTTTGCCTAGTGGTTGCCATGACTCTATAAAGAAGGTAAGCTTCAGGTGAAGCTGTCCGTTTGAGGAGATACTGTTCCTCTTCCCTCCTGAGGTTTAAATTAAAGGAAAAGCTTCTCTAAGAGATTTCTAAAATCTTACTCAGACATAAATCACTTTGTTTCAGGTAAAGCTGCCAACTACTAATTATTATTGCTACTTTTTGTAACATAAAAGCTAGAATTGAGATATTCCCAATTTAGCTTAAATGATTAAAGTTGTGTGTTTCAACATTCTCCCAAGCAAAAAACAATAGCTAATAATAACCCGAATAAATGAAGATTTTGATACAATTTAGGGAAAAACTTTCTTCGAGAGCTTGCCCCAAAATAGAATGAGTTGCCTTTAGGGAGATAGTGAAGTCTTCAACACCTGACTCCTTCAAGGAGAATCTGCATCCTGATAAATCATTAGAGATTTATAAGTCAGGTGGTTCAATGAAAACAAATGTGTGCTCTGTGTGTATATGTACAGAGAGAGAGAGAAATAAACTAAATATGGCAAAATATTAGAAATTATTGAATCTAGGTAGAAAATATAGGCTATTCATTGTTTTTACAAACATTCCATATGTTCAAAATATTTTATAATAAATTTTTGAGAAAAAAACAATGCAAACTTATATGCATAACTTGAGCACCCCAAAATTATGATGTGTTGTTTCATGCTTTTTCACCAAATATTTCATGAATACTTCTCCTTATCAATACATTTATGCATTACCGTTTGTAATAGTAGTTCATTAAATGTCTTTGCCTTCATTTTTTAAATTAACCCTCAATTATAGACATTTAGTCTTTTCCATTTTGTTATGTTAAATAAAACAACAAAGAGCATATTATATATACAACTTTGCTTGTATGAGATTATTTCCTTAGATAACACCTAAAAGTAAAAATATAGGATTGAAGAATGCACACGCACATACACACACACAATGCACATATTTTACATTTTGAGATAATAGTTGCAAGATTGCCCTTCATACAATTTGTACCATCATATTCCCTTCCACAGTGCAGGAGAGGGCTCATTGATTATTAACTCTGCATTCTAATTGAGTTCACGTAAAGCTCTCCTCCTCAACTGCTTGCCAATGTGGCTATTTAAATTTAAAACGCATTATTGATCCAAATATTCCTACAATGATATTTTCAGAATACTCATACAAGTGTCTGAAGTTCTGGTAAAATCATTTCAAAACCACCCAAGTCCCCCTAGAGAAAAAACTTTCCTGCCACCCCACTGGCAGGAAATGGACTAAACGTTTCTGCTTATTTAAAAAGTGAATTGAATTAAAAGGTAACACCTCCAACTGTCTGAGACTCTATCGTTAAACTTTCCTACTCACAGAAAAGGACTCTGTTCTCTTGTGCTACTTTTGCTTCACTTGCTCTAGGAGTGACAAGCCACAATGTAACATTTTCTTTACAAAGACTTCAGGTGTCCTCTGATCACAGACCTGGCATGAGAAAGACACAGAAACCAGAAGTCAATGGTAAAGGAAAGGACTCTGCTCTACTGTCTTATCGAAAATATTGTTCTTCCTTTTTCATTCAGGTTTATCTATAAGGGTTTCCCTGCCACTGTGATAATTGTGAGGCAGGAGTCTCTGTGTATGTTTGGTGGGGATGGGGTTTTGGGGAGCATATTCGTCTTCCTACAGAGTAAAATTAAAGACCCTTTCCATTCTTTTCATAGAATTATTAATGAAGAACTATGAAAAATAGATTTCCATGTATCAGGCACAATCACCTTAGCGTATTTGCTATTTCCAAATCACAATGGCTCCATTTTCTCCCTCAGATGAAAGCCAAGAATCTCAGAGTTTCACAACAGTGAATTTGTTTTCTTTTGAGCCAGCTACTTTAGGCCTAGGAGTAAAATCTCTCTGCAAGTGTGAATCACAATTTTATTACATCTCTGCCAAGCAGGTCAAAACCTGTCCCTCCAACAATACCATTCTCTTCCTTTCCCCATCAATTTCTCCAGAGAAACAGGCATCATCCTGGAATTCATCAGTCTTTTGTTGTATAAAGGCACTGGAAGAAGGATGAGGTCATCTGGTTAAACAGGTTTATTTCTTCCCAATCAAGAAAAACCAGGCTTCCTTCTTCCATGGGACAGCCCCCATGAACTGTGGCCACTTGGAGACTACCCCTGGGCCTGTCAGCTATGAAACTGAAATAGAAGGCATTAGAAATGCTGCTGTGTTCTGCTCCATGTTCCCAGATGTAAACAAGTACCAAGGCTGTGAAGCTTAAAAGCTTAAATTCCACAGTCTGGTTGCCTTCATGGAGTTTGCCATTTGAACCTCGGCCCACCAAGGATAGTAACGTTAGCATAAAACAGGGTATCTCATGATAGGTTTTTTGAAGCATAAGCTATAAGCCAATCCACTACTCCCTGTGCACCTGAACTCTTTTTCTCTCTTTGGTCCCTGCCTAAACAGTGTCAGTCCAGATCAGAATGAAAGATGGGCAATGCTACAGAAGGTAGTTGGGAGGTACCATAAACTTTTGAAAAGCTATGATTTAGCCATGTGGAATCCACCTAGTCTCAGATAGTGAGCTTGCAGGTTTTGGCATGTCTCCCTGTGCTGGTCTGCCAGCCTCCACACATTGTTTAAAAGCATTTCCTCCACCTGCCTCTGCATTGGCAGGGTGGCCCTCCTATGGATCAGTTTTTCCATTTTCTCAGGCCTGTTTAAGCACGGTTTGGGTCCATCTGTCAGCCTTCTATTCTAGACCAGTCCCTGCCCTTGGCCTGTTCAGAACCCTGGGAGCTGTTGGAAAAGGAAGGGGACTTATTAGCGGTTCATACCATACAGTCAGGTTCTGAGCCCTCCTCACATCCCACTGACTTTGGACCAGCAATAGGCAGGGCCCAAGCAGAAGGCATGTGACAATGTGGTTTGTTTAAACCAGATTCTTTTACTGAATGTGCACTGGGCTCCTCACATATTCATGCCCATATGATGTATAGCTGGACTCCCTTTTGGTCCTCATGAAGTTCTGGGATCATCTTTCTCTAGACCCAGCCCAGAACTATCTGTGACATCTTATGATCAGTCCCTTAGAGCCCTTCCAGTGGAAGAATTTTATTTTAATACTTTTCCAAATAGAAAGTGAAATCAGCAACTGTGTTTTTTTTTGCATACCAGCTTGTCCAGAACCATCTAAAATATCCAAGATGGTACAGGTGTGTTATAAGGCATTACCCCTATCCTCAAGGTACTTAGAATTCTATTAAGAAGACACATCTACACCCATGACCATGTGAGAAAAACAAATGATGAAAAATTAAATGGTATAATATTAAATAGTAATGGGTGATAGGAATTTGAGAAAGGAAATTTATGAGTGAGCTGGAAATATTAGGGAATATTTCATGAAAAAGGCTGAACTTAAAGGATGAATTGATAGTATTTTGCTTTGTAGAAAAAGTCAGGAAGTAGAAAGCTGAATGGAACACAATAAAAGGCTTTGATATCATCAAAGGACAGTTGACTAGGAAATGTCTTTTGGCAAAGACTACATTTATAATAATAATAGTAAGAGTTGCCATTTAATGATCACTTACTTTGTGCCAGGTACAATTAGAATAATGTCTTATATGACATAATGTATAATGACATTTAGTCTACAGAGTAAACCCATATATTATTATTAGTCTTATTTAAAAGATAATGAAACTAACATTTAAAATGGCCAAGGTCACAGTAAGCAACAGTGTTGAGATGCAAACATAAGTTTATTGGACTCCAGAACCAAAATCTTGACCAGCTTCAACAATACCTCCTCATGTGTTAAGACTGTCCACAGAAAGGGCAATCCTGGAGCACTAGCTGTTTAAAAAATTCCCAATCAGAGTGCATTATTGCTCAAGGTACCTAAAATCTTCATTCTTCAAGTAGTTTAGAGAACCATAACAGAAAAACCTGAGAAGAACACCGGACTCATATGGACATGTAATTTTCTTGGCCAACAGGCCATAATGCGCTATTGGTGAGGAATGTGGGTGCTGGAATCTACCAGGTTAGGGCCATTCCATAGTCCAAAGTTGTCCCAGAATTTACAACATGGCCTTAGCTTACTAGAAATCAAGAAAATCCTTTGTGCTGTACAGAGAAACACTTACTTAATTCCTCTCTAAGGCTATACAGATTCCCTGGACTGTCTGATAACAGACACAAATACTTCAGGTCTGCCTACTTTTGTCTAGACACAATCTAGACCTCTCAAACTGCTCTACTGTGGGACTGAGTCCCTAAACTACTCACCATGTAGGCCATTTTTGACATAAACCTCAACAAAGTCCACCTTGGATCTATGAGAGTTGTCCCTTAATGCCTGAGTCATAGTAATTTATTCATTTATTCAACAAATATCTATTGAGTGTCTACTATGTGCCAGTCTCTGTTCTGCCACACAAGTGGTGCCAAGAAAGAATTCCTTCTCCTTTTGTCCCCTGTCTTTCCTTATCATCACCTCCAGTAGACAGTGGAGTATGTCTTTTAACCTAAAAATGTATTAAAGTTATGCTATGAGAAGTGGTCGATATTACTAAGAAAGGATTGTTGGCTTATGGGAGCTGCAATTTAACAACTATAAGGCCAGTTCTTAGTTTTTCTAGGAAGGAACAAAAAATGGATCCCACTGATCTTGGTGGAAGCAGGAGGAAGCCAGGGAGGATAACAGAGAGACATAAAAGGAAGGTGGGGAGTTGGGGGAAGCAGACAGAGAAGGAGCTTTTCAGAGATGTCCTGTGTTAGTTATCTATTGCTACATTAAAAATTACCCCCAAAATGTTTTACTTAAAACAACAGTAATCATTATTACTCTCATGGTTTCTCTGGATCAGGAATTCAGACAAGACATACAGGAAGGACTTGTCTCTGCTCCTTGGAGTCTGGCCTCAACTGGGAGACTCAAAGGCTGGGGGCTTCCTCACCACATGGCTGGGTTCCATAGGCAAGCATCCTGAGAGACAGAGGGGGAGGTAGATGCTGTATCCTTTTATGACCTAACCACAGAAGCCACAAAGCATCACTTTTGCCATACTTCATTGATGAGAGCAGTCACAAGTCCCTGCCTAGATCCAAGAGAGGAGGGCATAAGACCACTTCTTTATGGGGGAGAGTGTAAGGTTCCCCAGAAGAAGAGCATATGGAAGTGGATAAACCTACAGTTATAGGTAAGGCCATTATTAGAAAATACAATCTGCCATACCACCTATGGCTAAATCTAATTAGACTAGAAGATGCTTCATTATGGAGAAGATCTAGATGTTTTTGCACTCTTCCCTAAATTTCAAACATGTTTGACTCTTTTTTTTTTTTTTTTGGTGTTATACTGTACCTTTGTGCCTTTGCACATAAAATGAGATCTATTACTGTGTTGGATCATTCTATTATCAATAAATTAAGCTGGGAACCAAGATTTCCAGAATCGTCTTCCCTGTATGGTTCAGATTAGAGTTGGACAAAAGAGAAACCTGTATGAGATTTGGTTGGTGAAAGTGAAGCAGCCATTATTCTCTGAAGACATGGTAGTGAGATGGGATGATACACAAGCAGAGTTGACCTGCAGGTTCCAGTTTGTTTTGTTCTCTTCTACTTTGCATCCAGCTCTTCCTCCTGGCTGCTACCTCTACTGACCAATGGTGGCCTCATTCCCACCAGTAGATGCTTGGCTGTCGATTCACAGAGGCAGTAACTGTACAGATTTACCAGTTTTCCACAGACATTCGCACAAATTCATGTTCTCATTCTCACTTCAATGGTAGGACATGATTAGCATCTTTAATTTTCCCTACAAATTCCAACTTCTTCAACCGTGACAGTGCTTTAAAAGAACCAATTAGTGACTCTTTTCTGATACTCCAAATTCCTCTTTTTTACTTTCACTCCCACAGTTCCTCCCACCATTTACTATGGTCTAATTCCTATTATAAACCCCTAATTCTATAACACTCATACTGATTCTGCTTCTCTGACTGAACCCTGACTAATAGAGTTCCATGTGAAAAATTCATGGGAATATCTGAATCACTGATATCAGCAGATCCACTTCCTGCCTGTTAAGACCGTGTGAACAAGGGGCAGAAAAGCCTTTTTCATGCAATTGTATGCATCTGTAGCATACAGTGGGTCCTAGCCAAGTATTGGAGTATCTGTTGTCTGTCTTATCCTTGAACATAAGCCAGAAGAGGAAAAGTATTTAAGTACATGGTTTGCAAATAGGATGTCTTAAAGCTGTGTTTCTCTTGTACTGTAGAGTCTTATCTTCTTCCCCTCCTGAAACTAGATACTTATATTAACATCACAAAATAGGGAAATGAGTGTGAGGTTAAAAAAACTTGCATGCAAGATTCTTCTTTTTCTATTTAATGATAAATTAATTCCAAAGATATTTATTAGGGCCCTCTTTTTGTCCCTATACCAGTTGAAGTAAGGCAATGAAGATGAACAAATTATGAATCCTGCTTTCAAAGAATTTACAAACTAGTAAACATGAGGTCCAGAATATATATAACTCTAGTGAAAGGTGGAAGGTAAAAACTTGCTATGAGAGAAATTCAAGGTGGTAAATAAGGATTTACAACAAAAAGAGATTGCTTCTAGAATGTTAGTGAGTCCAAGGAATACTTTCTTTGAACAGGAATGTGAAAATTTATGAATATTGTATTCATTTAACAGATATTTGATTTATTTAAATGTTTTGTTTAAGGTCTTCTTATATCAACAATCATGTTTATGTAAATGTATAAATATCATCATATAGCCACACCCGAAGCTGTGATTTGGAAATCAGAACCGAATAAACAAAAGGTGTTAGGAAACCGAAAAAACAGAAGGCAAGGTGGTGTTCATCCTAATCAGTAGCCCTCTGAAGAAGGCCATCAAAGCACTGCACCTCTCATCCCATGGCAACTACAGGTAGAGAGAGGTACTTCCCTCTGTCTTGTTAGAAATGCCTGCTGTCTGGGAACTGAGGCCCCATAAGAAAGGAAATCATAAAATCACAAGGAGAGGAAGTATCTCTTGGCAACAGACTATTCTACAATAACAGTGCTACAGATCAGCAGTGAGTGCTGAAGAAGGTCACAAAAACCACACCTTAGTTCACACAACCATCTAAAACCAAGTGGAACAACACACTCTAAGGCCCTCAAGGGATGACTTGTCTCACAAAGCATGCAACACAGTGGGTGTCTGTTAGAAAGAGCTTCCTCTTCTCACAGGGACAGAGTGGCTTCTGTTCCAAAGAACATGTTCACCTTTGTTTTCTTACCTTTCCAATCTGGCTCCACTTCTTCATTCTGAACCTCTTTGATCGCTGCCAGCAGACACGGGCTATAGCTGCCACCTTCCAGATGTAACCCTGAGCATTCTGTGCCATTGTCCCCTCCTTATAGTCACGCAGCAAAAATCTACCAGTCACTCAGACCTCAGTCCCTAGCCAGAGGAGTTTATGTCTGAGTCCTTCTCTTATAGGAGTAAAACTGTTACTCTTCACTGCAAAACAAAACTACCAACATGTCAAAACCAAGCCTCAGTTCAAACTTCCTATAAGAATGAATAGAGCACTTAGGAAGAGGATAGATTAGTGAACCCCTAAGGCAGACAATTAAATTGTGTTTCTGGCTCTGCCAGAGCTGCTGGTGAAGTGAAGAGCTTCACCAATGCAGTAGCTTGACAGAATTGTCCTTCCAACAATGGGACTGATAACAGGTAACGTTTATTAAATGGAACTGTTCATGGAAGCGATATTGTGTCTTAGAGGTAGTCCTGTCAGAAGAATTAGAACAAGAGAAGGTCAAGAGAATGTGTTCCTAGTGCCTTCTAGAACATTGTTCCAGGTCACATATGTTCTAAAGCAACTAACATCAAAATCAAAAGATATCATCTCAAAACCCCTGTTAATTGAATGTGTTGAAAATCCAGTGTTGCAACAATATACACAGTAAAACAATATATTAAATGGAAAAAAAATCAGTTTAAACCTTTCTTTTGTATTTAAAGAATATAGTGCTGATTTTAGATGACCAGAGATGAGAAACAGACAGAAGAGGAAGAGATAGTGAGTAAAGCAGTAGTTCTCAACCTAGGGATATTTGTCAATATCTGAAGACATTTTTGGTCATCACAACTCAGTGGAAAGGGGAATGCTACTGGCATCTACTGGACACGAGGCCAGGGGTGCTGCTGAACACCCTATAATGCACAGGACAACCACCCTTTTCCCAACAAATAATTTTCTGTCCCAAAATGTCAACAGTGCCAAGGTTGAAAAACTCTGGACTAGAACCACCAAAAATTAGCTTATCTCCTTTTCAGCAATTGTAGGTCTTAAAATAAATTTCAACACTTCTAATCTAAGTTCACACTTTGAAGCCCCTTCATCCTCTCTAAACCTTGTTCTTCCACAGAACTGATAGATAAAATAAGGTGAGAGCACACCAAAAGCAGAAAGCTGAACTTACAAACAAGATGAGCACCTCTGTGAGGCAGACCTAGGACAGCAAAGGCAAATGGAGAGTAAGTCTGAAGCCAAGTCCTTCCAGACTCTGGGTACTAATGCAGGTAGTGGCAGCCGAGGGTTTGGTTCCTATGCCACAATGGAGAAGGTAAGGAATGGTGCACATTTCTCTGTTTGAAACCAGGTTGCGAAAAGAGATTAAAAAAGCTACCACATACAACTTTCTGGGGCAATGGCTTACAAAAGCTGGATGCCCACTGAGGTAAAGGATACAAACATAGACTCTTGACCAGGACTTGAGTCTAGTCACACTGTGCCTGGATCTGTGATATCTCCGTTATCACTATGCATAGGAACCCAAGCCACCAACAAAAGACCCAGTGACAGAACTGCAAAACTATCATACAGCAGAGAATGCGAGATAAAAAATCTGCACATCAAATTCCAAAACATATGAAAAAATTAACAGTAAGAAAGTTCCTTCTAAAAAATCAACAGAGCATTAATTCACTCAAATCAGTGCTGAGTTCTCAAGCAAGAATATTGTTGCCCATGAGACATCTGGCAATATCTGAAGACACTTCTTGGACATCTCAACTGACAGGGGTCAGGTGCTACTGGTATCTAGTGGGTGAAGGCCAGAGAAGCTGCTAAACATGCTAGAGTGTGTAGGACATCTCCCCCAACAAAGAATGATCCAACCCAACATGCCATTGGTGCTGAGATTAAGAAACCCTGCTCTCGATGAAACAAAAATAACGGAACAGTTTAAATTGTCTAAAGTCCCAACTGAAGGAATAACAATCATTTTTAAATGAGAGGATAGAGGGAAAGGAGAGGCAGATAAACTTTCAGAAGACTACCTGACCTGTGGAGTGGGTGTAGCTCAGTGGATGAATGTCTGCCTCACATCTACTAGGTCCTAGGTTCAATTCCCAGGACTGTTTAAGAGAAGGGATGCAGAGACTGAGCCAGTGAGTTGTCAGGCACACAGTTGGCATCTTGTGAAAGGGAACTTATAAACCGAGTTAGGACTTTTTTAGGTTTTTGATCTGTTATTTTATATATATTTTTTTTAATTTTAAATGTGTTTTAGTTTTATTTTTATTATTATTCTTTACTGTATTCTGTAAAACCAGGCACCTTACCTTGGAGGGCAGGGTACAGGGTGATTGATTGATGAACACTGGCACCCTGATTTGCTTCCTAGTGGTATAAGAGGGAATCTTGTTTTTCCTGGGTTGTTTTTTGCTTTTTTGTATTATCTGTTTTGTTTCCTTTATTTTCTGTTCATTCTTTTTCTCCTTAGTTTCTTTATTCCTTTTCTTTCTTACATTTTTTTCCTCTTCCATTGTTTTTCTTTCATTCCACCTTCTCTTCTTTGGTTTTCTTTTCTTTTTTTTTTCCTCTTCTCCTCTCATCTTTCCAGTCTTTTATATTATTCTATCTTTCTTTCTAGTTTCATTTTTCTTCTAGTTTCATTTTTTTATTCCACCTTTTTTTTTTCTTATACCTTTGTACTTTTAATGATTTTTCACTCTACTTACTATTTTTTCCTGGCTCTTTTATAGTTCCTTTCTCATTTCCTTTTTTTATTATTACTAATATTCTTTTTCTCTTCTTCTATCTTTCCTTTTCTATAGTCTTAAATGTTTTTCAAGTAAACATAGACAACTAAAAGGATACAGAATTAAGTGGAACCAAGTGTCAAAGAAGAAACTTAGCACAAAATAAATTAAAACCCTAGAGTAGAAAGAGAAGTTAACCATCTGAATAAGCCCATCAAGAGAAACAGATGCCTAGACACCAGCAAAATATTACATGCCATACTAAGAAACAGGAAAACATGGCCCAGACTAATGAATATAAAACAGGAGGAGATGCAGAACGTGGAACAAATAATCAGAGATGTACAAATAAATATCATGAATCAGCTTAATGTAGTGAAGGAAAAGATGAAGGATATTAAGAAGACACTGAGAAAACACACAGAAGAAATTGTAAACATATAGAAAAAGATAACAGGTCTGATAGTGATGAATGGCACAATGCGAGAAATAAAGAATATGTTAGAAGTACATAACAGTGTATTTCAACAGGCAGTGGAAAGAATTCATGATGTCAAAGAAAATACATCTGAAATCACACAGATGGTAGAAAAGATAGATAAAAAGATAGAAAAATTCAACATGGACTCAGGGAATTCAGGACAACATGAAACTCACAAACATACACATTATAGGCATCCCAGAAGGAGAAGAGAGAAGGCGCAGAAGGAGTGCTGGAGGAAATAATGGCTGTAAATTTCCCAACTATTTTAAGGGACATAGATGTACATATCCAGGAAGCACAGCACACTCCAAACAGTATAAATCCTAACAGGCCTACCCCAAGACATATACTTATCAAATTGTCAAACACACAAGGCAAAGAAAGAAGAATGAAGCAGCAAGAGAAAAGAGATCCATCACATACAAGGGAAGATCACTAAGATTAAGTACTAATTTCTCATCTGAAACCATGGAAGCAAGAAGGCAATGGTATGGCATAATTAAGGTGCTAAAAGAAAAAAACTGCCAGCCAAGAATTCAGTATCCAGCAAAGCTGGCATTCAAAATGAGGGAGAGATCAAAATATTCACAAATAAACAGAAATTAAAAGAGTTTGTCAACAAGAAACCTGCCCTTAAATAAATACAAAAGGGAGTTCTGCAGTTTGAAAGGAAAAAAACAAGAGAGAGAGGATTGGAGGAGAGTGTGGAAAGGAAAATTACTAGCAAGAATAACTAAAAACATAAAAAGATAAAAACAAAATATGACATATACAAAAATAAAAAATAAATGGCTAATGTACATACTACTTTAATGATAACAACATTGAATGTTAATAGATTAAACTCTCCAATCAAGAGACACAGAATGGTGCCAGGTGTGCATGAAATCTCGGTGGAGCTGCAACTCCTACCCTACAGCTCAATGGACTCATCCAAGTCACCTGGTGAGGAGACAACGATGGGCAAAGGCCATCCCAGGGAATTGAGAGGACCTGCATCTGAAGGCAGGATCATCCCACCCACCATATCCATGGGATATAAGCCCTCTCTCACTGGGAGTTGGAGTGGACATCACCATCCCAGTCCCCTCAGGATTGGGGGAAGAACTATGGACTAGAGTGGATTTGATGGTATTCTCTTGTTCACATATGGTGATTCTAGCAATGGAAGAAATTATAACAATGAGGTGGAGCCAGTGGCCACTTGACACTTTTGGGGTAGGGAGGGGATGAGCAGTTGAAATACAGGGGCTTCTTTGGGAGTTAGAGGTTGTCCTGAGTACCGTTGTGGCAACAGATGTAGGCCATTTTAAATCAGCACACACCACTCAGAACTGAGTGTGAGAGAGTGTGGTCTACGGTGTGAACTGTGGTCTATGGTTGGTGGCAAGGCTCCAGAATGTGTAAGTTCATTGAGGGTGGTGGGCCACACTTGTGGGAGATGTTTGTGTGGGATGTGGTGGGAGATGTGGGAGGTGGGCAACATGGGAATCCCAGTGGGTTCCGTGTAATATTTTGGGTAATCTAAGCACCTCTTAAAATATATATATAACATTTTTGTAAGCAAATACACATATATGCATATATATTTATATATAATTTTGCAAATGTTTTTATGTATTGTGAGAATTTTGATTTTTACCCACAATAAAAATAAATAAAAAATAATAAAAAAAAAGGAGACACAGAATGGCAGAATGGATAAGGAAATATGAGCCATCTATATGCTGTCTACAAGAAACTCACATTAAACCCAGGACACAAAGTTGCAAGTGAAATGGTTGGAAAATGATTTTACATGCAAACAATAAACAAAAAAGAGCAGAAGTAACTATACTAATATCAGACAAAATGATCTTTAAATGAAATACTACTGTAAGAGACAAAGAAGGATGCTATATATTAATAAAAGAGGTAATCTATCAAAAAGAAAGAACAATTATTCACATTTATGCACCTAACCAGGTTGCCTCAAATTACAGGAAGCAATCACTGGGAAAACTAAGTGAAGAAATAGATGCCTCTGCAATTATAGTGGAGGACTTTAATACACCATTATCACCATTAGACAGAACATCTTGAAAGATGTATAATAAAGAAACAGAGATGTTGAATATTATTTTATAGGATCTAGTCCTAATAGACATATACAGAACATTACACCCAAATACAGCAGGATACACATTCTTCTTGAGAGCGCATGGATCATTCTCCAGGATAGACCAGATGGTAGGCCACAGAACAACTCTCAATGAAGTCAGAAAAACTGAAATTAGACAAAGTAATTTGTCAGACCACAATGGGATGAAAGTGGAACTTAATGAGGGACAGAGAAACAGAATAGGGACAAAGATATGAAAGTTAAACAACACACTCTTAGACAACGAGTGGGTCAAGGAGGAAAAGAAATCAGTAACTACTTTAACCAAATGAAAATGAGAACACAACTTATCAAAATCAATGGGAAGCAGGAAAAACAGTGCTGAGAGAGAAATTTCTAATGCTAAAAAAGAAGAAAGAGCTAAAATCAAAGATATAACTATACACCTGGATGAAGTAGAAAAAGAACAACAAACTATTCCAAAAACAGACAGAAAGAAGGAAATAGCAAAGATTAGAGCATAACTAAATGAAATTGAGGGAAAAAAAAAAAACACTAGAAAAATTTAACAAAACCAAAATTTGGTTCTTTGAGAAGATTAATAAATTGAGAAATCCTGAGCTAGACTAATAAAGAAAAAAAGAAGATGCAAATACATAAAACACAGAAAGAAAGAATATCATAAGAGAATACTTTGAAAAATTGTATGCAAACAAGATGGATAACTTAGATGAAATGGACAAATTTTCTAGGAACACACAAGCAGCCTACAGTGACAAAAAAAGAAACTTATGAACCCAACAGGTCAATCACAAGTAATGAGATTGAATTAGTCATCAAAAACCTCCCAACTAAGAACAGCCCAGGACCAAATTGTTTCAGAGGTGAATTCTAGTAATCATTCTAGAAAGAATTAACACCATTACTGCTTAAACTCTTCCAAAAAATAGAAGTGGAGGGAACATTGCCCAACTCATTCTATGATGCTAAAATCACCCTAATACCAAAGCCACATAAAGACATCACAAGAAAAGAAAACAAGAGATCAATATCTCTAAAGAATCTGGATGCTAAAATTCTCAACAAAATACTTGTTAATTGTGTCCAACAATACATCAAATGAATTTTACACCATAATCAAGTGGGTTTCATCCCTGGTAGGCAAGAATGGTTCAACATTAGAAATATCAATCAATGCAATACATCACATTAAGACAAAAAAATCACATGATCATCTCTATTGATGGAGAAAAAACATTCGACAAACTACAGCATCCTTTCTTGATAAAAAATACTTCAAAAGATAGTAATAGAAGGAAACTTCTTCAACATTATAAAGGTATCTATGAAAAACCCATAGCTATCATATTCAATTGTGAAATCCTAAAGTCTTTCCCTCTAAGATCTGGAACAAGACAAGGATGCCCACTGTCACCGCTCTTATTTAATATTGTGTTAGAAGTACTTGCTAAAGCACTGAGGCAAGAAAACAAAATAAAAGGCATCCAAATTGGAAAGGAAGAAAGAAAATTTAACTATTTGCAGATGACATGATCCTATATAGTAAGCCCTGAAAAATCTACAACAAAGTCTCTGAGCTGATAAACGAGTTCAGTAGAGAGGCAGGATATAAGATCAACCTGAAAAAATCAGTAGCATTTCTGTACACCAATACTAAGCAATCTGAAAAGGAAATCAAGAAAAAAAAATTCCATTTACAGTAACAACTGAAAGATGTAAAGGACTTGTACACAGAAAACTACAAGTAATTGTTAAAGGAAATCAAAGAAAACCTAATAAATGGAAGAATAGACCATGTTCATGAATCAGAAGACTAAACATCATTACGATGTCTGTCCTACCCAAACTGATTTACAGTTTAACACATTCCCAATAAAAATTACAACAGCATTTTTTTTTTACTGAATTGGAAAACTTAATTCTAAAATTTATTTGGAAGGGCAAGGGACCCATAATGGCCAAAAACTTTGAAAAAGAAAAACAAAATTGGAGGAAACACAGTATCTAAGTTTAAAACATACTAAAAAACTACAGTGGTCAAAACTGCATGGTATTGGCAAACGGATAGACATACTGACCAATGGAACCAAACTGAGAGTTCTGATATAGATCCTCACATATACTGTCAACTAATAATTGGCAGGGCCACCAAGCCCACTCAGCTTGGATAGAATGGACTCTTCAATAAATGGTGCTTGGAGAACTGGATATCTATATCTAAAAGAATGGGAGAGGTTCATCATCTCATGCCCTATACAAAAATTAACTACATGGATCAAAGATCTAAATATAAGAGCCAAGACCATAAAGCTTCTAGAAGATAATGTAGGGAAGCATCTAGGTGATATTGTAGTAGGAAATGGTTTAATAAACTTTATACCCAAAGCACAAGCAATAAAAGAAAAATAGATAAATGGGACCTCCTGAAAATCAAAAACTTTTGCACTTCAAAGGAGTTTGTCAAGAAAGTGAAAAGGCAGCCTTATCAATTGGAGAAAATATTTGGTAACCATTTATCCAACAAGGGCCTAATATCCAGCATATACTCAAAAATCCTACATCTTGAAAATAAAAAGACAAACAACTCATTCAAAAAATGGGCAAGAGATTTGAATAAACACTTTTCCAAAGAAGAAATAAAAATGTCTAAAAAGCACATGAAAAGATGCTCAACATCACTAGTTATTAGGGAAATGCAAATTAAAACTACAATGAGATTTCATCTTACGCCTATTAGACTGGGGGCTATAAAAAACAAAAAACAGGGAACTACAAATATTGGAGAAGATGTGAGGAAAGGGAACACTCATCCACTGCTGTAGAATGTAGAATGTAGAATGGTGAAGCCATTGTGGAGGACAGTTTAGGGGTTCCTTAGCAAACTAACTGTAGAACTACCATAAGATCCAGCAATCCCACTGTTGGATATATTCCCAGAAGAACTGTAAGCAGGGACATGAACAAATATATGTACAGAAATGTTCATAGCAGCAGTATTCACTATTGCCAAAAGTTGGAAGCAACCCAAGTGTCCTTCAACCGATGAATGGATAGTCATTTGTGTTATATACATGCAATGGAATATTACTCAGCTGTAAGAAGGAATGAAATGTTCACATATACAACAACATGGATGAATGCAGAAGATCTTATATTGCGTGCAGTAAGCCAGTCACTGAAGGACAAATATTACATGACCTTACTGATATGACTTAAGCAAATTGAGCAGACTCATAGAACTAGAGTCTGGAAAATAGGTTATCAGGAGTCAAAGGGAGCAGAATGTGGTGAGCCGATGTTCACTATGGCAAGACCTAGGATAAGGTGGAAGAGGGTAGTTGGGCCAGTGGATGGGGGTGATGTTGGTACAGGGATGTGAGAAGTAGGGAGAGGGGGTTGGGTTGGACTATCCAGGGAACGGAGGGCAGGGCTGGACGAAGGAATAGGTGAACTCTGGGGATTTGTAGGTCTGGTTAAAACTACAATGGTGGGAATGTTCTTTTGGCAAATATGGCAGGAGAGGGTTACTGGTGCAGGGCATCAGGGTGGGGGCATATGTGGAATAGGGCACATCTGGGGCATGTTTTATGGAATATGAAAATGTTCACATTGTCATAGTGAGTTATCTCAGTGGGTGGAGACCCACATAATAAATAAGAAAATATTAGACTCCCATCCTGGAGAGTTCTGCTATGTTGTCAATTAGAGGGGCAAGAATCTCTTGAGAACATAGACAGTGCCTAATAAAAGAAAACAGATCAATATGTCAAACCCTCAATATTAATGCATGTTGACATTGCAGTGATGGATACAGGCCATTGTATATTTTATCATAACCTACAAAATTGTGAAGGACAGTGTGTAAACTATAATGTAAACTGTAGTCCATGATTAGTAGCAATACTTCAATATGTGTTCATCAATTTTAACAAACATACCACACTAATGAAGGATGTTGTTAATGTGGGAAAGTGTGGGAAGGGGAGGGAGTATGGCATATGGGATTCTCCTATATTATATAGGTAACATTTATGTAATTTAAAGCTTCTTTAAAATAAAAAAATAATTTAAAAATAGAAAAAATAATTAATGCATGTAACCATGCTCTTTATTCTTCAAAAATTTAAACTTAGTGGCTACCATAGGTCCTGAGGGGAGGGAGAGGGAAAAACAGAACACAGAGAATATATGGCATTCTTAGGGCACTGGAATTCTTCTGCATGGTCTTGGAATGACAGATACAAGCCATTATAAATTTTGTCAAAACCTATAAAAGTGTACAGTGCAAAATGTAAACCATAATGTAAAACACTGACCATGGTTAGTAACAGTGCTTCAATATTTGTTCATCAATTGTAACAAATATACCATACTCATGTAAGATGTTTTCAATAGGGGAAAATGTGAGAAGGAGAGGTGATGGGATATAGGGAAATCCCCTATATTTTCTATATGACTTTTCTGTAACCTAAAGTTTCTTTGAAAATAAAGTGAAAAAAAATAAGGTACTGGAGGAACATACAGAAGAAAGTGTCATTGTACATAAAAGATAACATATCTTATGGTGGTGAAAGACACAATGGAAAATTACTTTTTATTTTTGTGTTTTATTTGTTTTTTAATTATTATTTTATTTTCTTACAATTTTTATTCATTTCTTTTTTTGGCTTTGTTTTTGGGGATGTTTTGGATTGCAGAAGGGCTGCGACCGTGGCAGGTGAGGATCACTGGTGTGAGGTGTTGGTGATGGGGGAATGTGTGAGGAAAGGTATACCTGGGGCATGCCTTTATTGAATATTAATATGTTCAAGTGGTCATTGGGTGTTGTCTCGGTGGGTGGACACCACGCAATATCCAAAAGAATATTGAATTCCTATCCTAGAAAGTCCTGCTACATTCTCTAATAGAGTGGAAAGAATCCCTAGAGTACATGGACAGTGCTTAGAGAAGGAGTTCAGACCAATACACCAGGCCCTTGCCATTGATGGTTGTACTTGTGAACCTTGTTCTTGTGAAATTAAAACTTAGCTTAGCATTATATATTGCCTAAGAGTTACCTCCTGAAAGCCTCCTTGTTGCTCACATGTGGCCTCTCTCTAAGCCAAACTCAGCGTATAAACTCACTACCTTCCCCTGACATGGGACATGACTCCTGCGGATGAGCATCCCTGGCATCAAGGGATTAATACCAAGCACTAACTAGCTATGCATTTGGAAAAAGACTTAGACCAAAGGGGAAAATATTAAATACAAATGAGTTTTTATGACTAGGAGATTTCAAAATGAGTTGGAAGTTCATTCCAGAGGTTACGCTTATGCCTGTATCAGCAGGATCTCATTGATGCCACAGTAAACAGTGCCTCAAACAGTGGGGCTCCTGAGGGCTCTAGAGACATCTAAACACTATAGGCAGGGCAGACAATCTCAGGAATTCAGCACCCTATCAGTGGGCCTTACCTTGCAATATATATTCCCCAGTATATCAGAGTTAGACTCATTTATAATTTCCCTATAACTTGACTCTTGTGCTCCATTTATTTGAACCCATAATTAGCACTATACTTGTTAAAAATATGTACCAGAGACTTAAATCTTTCATCTGTTCATATGCTGGTTGAGCCCTGAATCTCAGCGGAGTTGCAGCCAACACCTACTCTTCAGTTCATCAGACTCACCTAGAAAAACTAACAAAATGATGATGATGGACAATGTCTCTCCCAAAAAACAGAGTTTCTACAACTGCAAGCAAGACAGTTACATCCATCTGCCCTATAGGATCTAAGCCCCCCTCTCAATCAGAAACAGTGTGGGCATCACCTTTCCAAAATCCTCAACATTGAAGAATGAACAAGCATAAGGGGGCAATGCAAATATGGACTAAAGTAGACTTACTATTATTCTAGCAATGGAAGATCTTGTAACATTGATATAAAGTCAGTGGTCACCAAAGGTTCTGAGGGGAGGGAGCGGGAAGAAGAGGTGTAACATGGGACATTTTGGATTGAAATTGTCCCACGTGACACTGCAATGACAGATACAGACCATTATATATTTTGTCAAAACCCATAAAAATATGTGATGCAAAGTGTAAACTATAATGTAAATTATTGACCATGGTTAGTAGCAATGCTTCAATATGTGTTCATCAATTGTTCCAAAATCACCACACTAATGAAAGATGTTGTTAATGGGGAAAATTGGGGGGCAGGAAGCATTGTATGGGAATTCACCTACATTTTTGATGTATTATTTATGTAATCTAAAGTTTCTTTTAAAAAAAAAGAAATAAAAAAAGATTAATAATCAAAAGAAAGTCCATGTCTCAGATGAGAGCATTTTAATGAAATATAATTAATCACGAAAAAGATGGACCCTAAAGAATAAACAAAAACATTGCACTAAAAAGTGACAGTAATGAGCATGTATGCATCTAGCAATTTGGTCTCAAAATTTGTAAAGCTAAAGCTAACAGAATAACAAGTAGAACTAAATAAAACAACAATGGTAATGGAAGGTTTTAGTAATGCACCTTATCAGAAAAAGATGAGGAAGGAAAATAATAAGATTTAGAAAATTTGAACATAAATCTTTTATAAGATTAATCTAATAGGCATATATAGAATGCCGGCAACCCAAAAATTGAACATTTTTATGCCTGTGTGTAAAATTTTCAGAACAAATTCTACTGAATATTTTTTTTTTTATTCTAAATTTTTTATTTTGAAATACTTAGAAACTTACAGGACAGTTACGGAAGTAATACAAAGCCCCTACAGAGAACTCCAACATACCCTATTATCCCAGATACACATCCACCAATTTTAACAATTAACTACATTTACTGTATCATTCTGTCGACTTTTCTATTTAGTAATCCATTTTCTGGACACTTGAGTGTAGGTTATATGCATCATGTTCCTTAAACACTTGATTGCCTACATGTTAAAATTTTGGGGAGCAGATGTAGCTCAAGTGGTTGAGTGCCTGTTTCCCATGAATGAGGTCCCAGATTAGATCCCCAGTACCTCCTAAAAACAGAACAAAACAAACAAAACAACATAGGCTCTCACTGGGGAGCAGAAGTAGTCAGTGGTTGAGCACCTGCTTCCCATGTACAAGGTCCTTGGTTCAATCCCCAGTACCTCCAGGAAAAAAAAAAAAAAAAACTTTTATATGCCAGGCCATTGTCTAGGGAGAAGACAGGTTCTTGATAATAGGTGGTTAGGAGAAAGACAATTAGAAGAAATACATTCTAGTTTATTCAGTCAACAAATACCTATGGAACTTACTCCAAACTGGTTTAAAGAGAGAAAAAAGCCTTTCCAAAGTGCCCTTCCACATTCCCTATCCATTCTTCCAAGTACCTTCTCATCTTCCACCAAAAAAGAAGCAGACATCAATGTTGAAGGATTTTCATCTGTTAATATAGTTGTGTAATTCTTTTATTTGTATTTACATCATGGCTATTAGTATTGTAAAGCATACTTGTAAGGGGCAAAGCAGACAGGACCTTATTAAAGGGTTATTGGATTCACTGTGTTATCCAGGCCTGGTCTGCTCATCACCATGGGTGGTTCTGGGTTCGTTCAATTGTAGGAAGTCAGATTTGGGGCAGACACACTTTTCTAAATCTTTTTTTCCACCTCAAAACTCACAAAAATATAAGCTTGACCAGAAAAAGTCATCCACTCTTAGTGTAAAGGAGCAATCTGAAGATGAATCTGACTTTACCACTTTCTTAGTGTGTAACTCTCTCAAATTCTAGTCTTCCCCAAGTCTCAATTTTCTTCTCTATAAAATAGACATAGTGAAATAGAGATAAAAGTGCAGAATTGTTGTGAAGATTAACAATGTTCAAATGCTTAGTACAGGCCTAGCATATAATTAATGCTCAATCCCGGGTGGATCTGAATCACACTACTATCCTGAGATAAATGCTGAGAGACCGCAAACCAAAGGGGGAGACTCTCCCCCTCCCCAACCCTTGTGGATGGACTTATTCTGTGAACTAGATCCACCCCTTCCTGAGTTGGTGACATTGACTTTCTGACCCCTTCATTATTTCCATACTGGCAAATTGGTTGCTTAGATTTAGAAATATATATGTTAGGTATTAAAACATACAAAGGTTAGGTATTCAGTAAATTTCATGTGTGCAGTAGGAAAATATGGAAACTAAAATCAGACCCACAGAGCCCTGGGATTCAGAAGAGAAATATATGCTTGTTTTTTTAACCTTATATTCTGACAAGTGTTTGTTTAATATTACTGGACAATGTAAAACGTCTAAGAAACAATTTCAGTGTCTGAAAAGAAATTTCAGGGGAAGCCTGATCACAGCATTATTACAAATCAAAATCCAACTAGATGAAAAAAATTGAAAGATGTAAAATGCTATTGCTTTTAGAATTTTTAAACAGCAATATCTTAAATTCAACACAGTAGTTTATAATTTAGTCAGAATACTTTGGTTTATAATCTTCAGCATAATACTAACATCATCATCATCATAATGTCCAGTGATATTTGGAAAGGCAAGAATAGACCACAAATATGAAGCAGAACTAGTTTTTTTTTTTTTTTAATTTATTTATTTTTTATTGTGGGTAAAAATCAAAATTTTCACAATACATACCAATATTTGTAAAATGATATATAAATATATATGCATATATGTGCATTTGCTTACAAAAATGTTATATATATATATATTTTTTTTTTTTTAAGAGGTACTTAGATTACCTAAAATATTACACGGAACCCACTGGGATTCCCATGTTGTCCACCTCCCACACCTCCTTGCTTTTGACTTTATATAATATGAAAGATACAACTATTTATATATGGGCTGGCAGGTCTTCTGAGAAATTTTTGCTATTTGCTCATTTAGTTGGTTTTATCTTTCTTATTTTTGAAAGGATCCAAACCAAATATTTTCTTTTTCTATCATGTTTAACAAGAAAATATTTCCCAGCACCTTCTTCTACCCAAGTGTCGAAACAGCAGCCACTCCAAATCATGTCCCCAAATCCTGGAGCTAGAGTATGGTGAGACCTCAGCTATCACACAAAAGTTCTGTGTAAAATTTGTCAATATGCCCTCTGCCCTAACTTCCTTTTAGTGTAACAACAGAAAATGACTACATCTCTCCTGGGAACAGTGAGAGATGTTAATAAAAATCAAAGGAAATATTTTCACTGGAAGGAAAAGGAACACTTATTACACTTGTAAAATCTTTCTTCTGACTCTAAGTTCCATAGTTGCCTTAGTAATAATAATAATAATATCTACATCAGTCAGAGTTCAAACTCTGTCAAAAGAACAAAGGGATATATTAGCAGGTATTAGGGCCTTATAAAGTTGTTGAAAGAACTGGACAGGCAGACTCCAGGCTTAGAAAGCACCTACAGCCCTCAGAACCACTCTCTGTTTCTGCCCCTACAAGGAGCTACTAATTCCAGAACCGCACTGTCTCTGTGCACCATTTAGGATTCAGACAGAGAAATAGGACCACTAGGAATGACACAGAAAATGGGGTTTACACAATAGTGTGAGCCAGTTAAACATTGTATGTACACTGTTGCTTCTGTAGCTTGTGTTGGAGCCTGAAGTGAGCAGGACATGCAGTTGGGAAGGAAAGATGGATGAACAGTAGGAAGAGGCAAAGACAAACTGGAACCTGCAAGGATGAGCTGGAACCCACAAAGATAGAAACTGCACTGGTTTCTCACCATTTCTAAGCCTCCAATTTCAATGATGATGGTGTTCTGGAGGAGAAGCTGGCACCTTTTGTCACAGAGGTAAAAACAAATCTGGCCCAGGAGTTGAAGTGGTGGGCCTGGCTCCTGCTGCATATCAACATGGTAGACAGCAGGTCAGCAACAACATCCACGAGCTGCAGCAGCGCCTGTGTCCTGCACAGGCTTCCTAAGCATGAAAAAGTGTATGGCTGCTGTTTCATTTCCACCTGCCAAATCTCGTGCAAGGTTACATAGCCCATGCTAACTCAGGATTGTACAAGGAAGGAATTCTGAGAAGCATAGTTCAAGCTTAGCTAAGTTAACATAGTACAAATCCACTACATTTGGCTGTGAAATGGATGCCTAGTGCCTCCAGCTCAAAGTTGAGCCTCAAAAGAATGCATCTGGTAGGAAGATTTTAAATCATGTATGGCACCCTAGCTGCAAGAGAGCCTGGATATGCAGAGTTTTTTGGCTTGACAGGGAGGCACACTAAAATTTGTGTGATTGGAAGAAATATTGAGCTAAATGACACACAGTATCTGCCACAGTAAGGAACATCTGTTGAAGGCTTATTATGTGCTAGGTGCATATATGTTATATCAATTTAATCATATTAATAATCTGCTGAGATGGGTATTTTATTATTACTTTCTGGAAAAGGACCTGCACAACTGTCTGGATGCCTCAGGCAGGAAGCCCCTCTGAACCTCCTTGAGTCAGGTGTACCCAACTCCCCCAAAAGTTAAGAATCAGGAATAATATGAGTGAAAATGGCAGAGTAAGGACCTCCAGCACCATACCTCCCCAGAAGCACTGAATGACTTAACAAAAACAGTCAGAACCCATATGATTGTGCTATTGTGTGCTATTATGAACTAAATATATTATGTAAATTCATAGAATTAATAATTAGAATATAGGTCACCAGAAAATAGAATGAAGGTGGAGAAGGGAAAGCTGATGGTTAATCTGTGCAGAATTGGTTAAAAGGTTGTTTGTAAATCTTTGAAAATGAATGGAAATGGTGAGAGCACATCATGGTGTTTGGGACTAGCAGAGCTGTTATATGGGTATGACAGTGGTTAAAATGGAAAGTCTAAAGACCTTTATAGAGATACTCTGGAGGATGACAGAGCCTGGAGGACTCCACAAATGCTGAATTGAAGAAAGGGAAAAATATCAGAGGACAACTGATTGGGGACAGGATCCTGCCTGAACGGTCTGTTCTGGGAGCCCATGGAGCGAGAACCTTAGGGACATCGATCTGGAGGGAGCTGGAGAGCGAGGTGGATTGTTCAACATAAAATCATGAGTTTTTCCCAGCTGTAAATCATAGATATGGACGGCAAAGCCCCCCATCAGGGCAAAGGGCTACGGTGAGCCCTGTCTCCTGCCAGCAACCCGGTGAGAGGGAACATTCTCCGAGAGTGAGAGGGTTCTGGCAGAGGGTGGAGAGGTGTTTCCTTTCTGTGGATTTGGCTGCCTGGAACCCCTTGCAGCTTTGGGGAGCAAACCAGCTGGCTTGAAGTGGCACCAGGCTGAGGGAAGAGGTGAATCTGCTGAGGAAGCCTGATTTGCCTAACCACCCTGTGATACAGAGGCTTGGCTTGGGAGGGGGTGGAGTCAGTCAAATTTATAGTTCCACACTGAGGTTTATCAGAATTTCAGCTCCCCTGGGAAGGGTCAGGCAGTGGGGAAGTGTTTGATAAGTTTCCACGAGCCTATTTAGGGTCCCCTCGGCGAAGGGGGAGACTTAGAAGAGGCCTTCTTTTGGGTTCCATATTTCTCAAAAAAAAAAAAGGTTACTTAAAAAAAAATTTAACTTAGTTTAATCGCTAAAATCTGTCTCAAAACCTGCAGATAGAAGCCTACAGGGTAATTGATTGATGAACACAGGCTGAGAGGCTCCACAAGAGCCCAAGAAGGAACACTATTCTTCCTTAGCTTTGTTTGACTGCTTGCTTGGGTGTTTGTTTGGTTTTGCTTTGTTTGTTTGTTTCTTCTTTTCTCTCCTCTTTCTTCCCCCCCCCCTTTTTTTTTAAATTAGGTGCTGCTAATTTGTTTCTTCTTTGCTGTGCTTCTTCCTTGATTTCCCATTTTCTGTGTATATTGATTTTGTCTACCAACGCTATCCTTCCTTCATCTTTCTACCTTCTGCTTTCTGTTGTGGTTTTTACATTCCACCTAATTTCATTAGTCCTCAACTTCATGGGTGTCAATTTCTATCTTGTCTATTCTGTTTTCTTTGTTTTTTTTTTAAGTAACTTTCTCCTTCCAGCCCTTTCTTCACTCTCTCTCTCTCTCCTCATCATTCTGGCCTTTTAAATCATTCTATATATTTCCCTCTATTTGGTTTCCCATTCCATTGTAGGTACTCCACTTTTTTTTCCCTATTACTCTACACTGCCTACATGAGTTAAATATTCATTTTACTAAGTCTTATATGGCCCCTTTTCTAACTTTTATCAATATTACTATTATCCTTTTTCTTTTCTTACCTCTTTCGATTCCTCTGGCCCTAATCTTTTTGCTTCAAGGGAACATAGAAAAAAAACAAGGAAATAGAACAAGAACAAAGTGTCAAAGAGAAAACTTAACACACACACAGAACCAGCAGCTAAATAAAACTCTAGAGCAGAGAGAGAAGCTAATCAACTGAATAAACCCATCAAGATAAAATGATGACCAGAGGGCAACAAAAAATTACAAACCATACTGAGAAATAGGAAGACATGGACCAGTCCAATGAACAATCTAAAAACCAGGAAGAGATGCAGAACATCAAACAACTAATCAAAGATTTCCAAACGAATATCATGGACCAACTTAATGAAGTGAAGGAAGAGATTAAGGATATTAAGAAGACACTGGGAGAACATACTGAAGAAATTGTAAACATACATAAAAAGATAACGGATATGATGGTGATGAATGGCACAATCCAAGAAATCAAAAAGATGCTGGATTCACATAACAGCAGATTTGAACAAGCAGAAGAAAGAAAGTGATGTGGAAGGCAGTGCATCTGAAATCAAACAGATAGTAGAGCAGATAGATAAAAAGATAGGAAAAATCCAGCAGGGATTTAGGGATTTAATTGACAACACGAAATGCACAAACATACTCATTATAGGCATCCCAGAAGGAGAAGAGAAGGGAAGGGGACAGAAGAAATGTTGAAGGTAATAATGGCTGAAAACTTCCCAACCCTATTGAGGGAGATGTATGCACATGTCCAGGAAGCACAGTGCACCCCAAACAGTATAAATCCCAACAGGCTACTCCAAGACTTATAATTATCAAAATGTCCAATGCTCAAGACAAAGAGAAAAATACTCAAGTTGTTGAACCCTAAATTAGCCTACCCATAGGCCTTCATGGCAACCAGAGTAACGTAGAAAAGAAAAGCTTTCCACTGTCTCCCAAGTGTCTTATCTGAAAAGCACACAACCTCCCCTCCCTTGAACAATCTT
This sequence comes from Tolypeutes matacus, assembly GCA_026826555.1. NCBI lineage: Eukaryota > Metazoa > Chordata > Mammalia > Cingulata > Chlamyphoridae > Tolypeutes > Tolypeutes matacus. The sequence continues at coordinate 17,895,753 of JAKSZT010053881.1, forward strand.
GCAAGGACAGACAAGCATACAACCTCCCCTCCTTTGAACAATCCTACAAGGACATCTCAACCCTGCAGCTGTGCCCCAGGCTATCAGGGCGTTCTGTGCAAACGCTAGCTAACTGCCAAAATCTGCTTCTGTTTAACCCGCTTGCTTGCAAACTGCGACAGCAACCCCCTATAAAAGGGAGCCATTTTAAAACCTGGGGGCTGCAGTTCTCTCCTGCATGAGAGGTGCTGTAGACACCCGCGGGCTTAGCTCAATAAACTTCATAAAAGTGGTTAAAGTCTGAGTGTGGTCGATCTCCTGGGTTACAACAAAGTCAGCAAGAGAAAAGAGAACCATCACATACAAGGGAAGCACAATAAGATTAAGTGCTAATTTCTCATATGAAACCATGGAGGGAAGAAGACAGTGGTATGACATAGTCAAGATACTAAAAGAAAAAAACTTCCAGCCACGAATTCTCTATCCAGCAAAGCTGGCATTCAAAAATGATGGACAGGAGAGGCCAAGATGGCGTTAGTGTAGGAGGGCACACACTGCAAGCTCCCAGAGCAAGGCGGATTGTGGATGGGGTCCTGCCCAGGGGTCTGTGCTGTGCACACATGGAATGAGCAGCTTGGGACATCTATCTGCGCGGATCAACGGAGTGGACGGACGGTAGAGATTCGTGAGTTTTAAGCCTGCCGATGGTGGTTGGCACTGACAGCTGAGCCCCATGGTTAGGGAGAAAGAAAAAAAAAATAAAAACGGCCGATTGGAGCCGCGAGCAGGGCTCGGCAACCAGGAGTCAGGGCCTAGTGGGAGGGGCCACTCTCTGAAGGGGGGCTCTGGTAAAAGGGCAAGATAGTTTTATTTTCTGGGGATTTGGCTGCCTGGAGCCCCTTGGGCCTTGGGTGAACAGAACAGCCGGAGAGAATTGGCACCCCGCAGAGGGGAGGGGTGATTCTGTTCGGGGAAGGAGTTGATTTGCCTAGCTGCCCAGGGATAAGCCCCGGGCTGCCGCGGAGCCAGGAAGAGGGGACACTCTCCAAAAGAGGGAGGGTTCTCTTGGAGGACAGAGAAGGGAATTTTTTTTTTTTTTTTTTTTTTTTTGCCATCGATTTGGCTGCCTGGACCACCCCATAGCTTTGGGGAGTAGATAAGCCGACCTGAAGCAGCATCAGGCTGAGAGGAGAGGAGAATCTGCAGTCAAACTGATTTACATAGCACCCCAGTGACACTGGTGCTCGGCTCCAGAAGGGGTGGAGTCAGCCTTCTTTAGCACTCTGCACTGACTAACATCAGAGCTACAGCTCCCCTGGGGAGTCCAGGAAGTGGGACGTGCTTGATTAATTTCCACGGGGTCCCCTCCGTAAGTGGGTTGGTCTAGAGGCGGAATTATTTTGGGTCCTGTATTTGGCCAAAAATAAAAAATAAAAAACAAGAAAAAGTGAGAAGGTCACTTCAATAAATGAAAAATAAATTCTTTTTAAGTTAGTTTAATAGCTAAAAGCTGTTTCAGGACCTGCATATAGAACCCTGCGGGGAAATTGATTGATAAACAGAAGCAGGCAGAGAGGATCCACGTGGACCCTAGGGGAATCATTTACTCCCCTTAGCTCTGTTTGACTGCTTGCCTGTGTGGTTCTTTGGTTTTTCTCTGTTTATTTCTGGTTTCTTGCTTTTCTTTCCCCTTTCCTCCCCCCTTTCTTTTTTCTTTCATTTTTTAAAATTAGGTGCTGCTAGCTTGTCACTTCTTTGCTGTGCTTCTTCTTCAGCAATTTCCCACTCGCTCTCTATATTGATTTTGTATTCCAAATTATCGCTTATCCTTCCTTCATCATTCTGCCTTCTGCTTTCTGTTGTGGCTCTTAGATACAACATTTTTTCATAGGCCCACAACTTAAGGGTGTCAATTTCTATTCCATCTATTTTGTTTTATTCTTTTTTTAATTAGTATTAACTTTTACCTTTCAGCCCTTTCTTTACTATTTCTCTCCCTCCTCATAATTCTAGCCTTCTAAATCACTATATATATATTCCTCCATTTGTTTTCCCAGTCCATTGTAGGAACTCCACTTTTTTTCCTATTACTCTACACTGCCTACACAAGTTAAATATTCATACCATTAAGTCTTATTTGGCCCCTCTTCTAACTTTTATCAATATTACTATTATCCTTCTGCCTTCCTTACATCTTTTGATTCCTCTGGCCCTAATCTTTTGCCTTCAAGAGAACATAGGTTCCCCCCAATGTGGGACATGACTCCCGGGGATGAGCCTCCCTGGCAACGAGGGATTAATACCAAGTGCCAACTGGCAGCTTTGTGCAGTGGCAGTATCGTAGCCAATGAGATTTATCCGAGGCACGATTATTGCTAATTGAAAACTTTTCCCAAGTGCCAACTGACAACACAACTGGAAAAAGACCTTGAATAAAAGGGGGAAATGGTAAAGACAAATGAGTTCAAGTGGCTAAGAGACTTCAAAGAGAGTCGGGAGGTCATCCCAGAGGTAACTCTTACGCACACCTCAGTAGGAGCTCATAGAACATCTAAGTGCCTATCATCCCACTCAGTGGGGTTCCTGAGAGCTCCAGAGACACCCTGGTCCTATATAAGGGGGGATAGCCCCAGAGACTGATG
>JAKSZT010053881.1:17898773-18065701 GCA_026826555.1 Tolypeutes matacus
AAAAAAAAAAAAAAAAAAAGAGAACATAGAAAGAAGCAAGGAAATAAAATAAGAAGAAAAACTGCCAAAGAGAAAACTTAACTCACAGGCAGAACCACCAGCTAAATAAAACTCTAGAGCATAGAGAAAAGCCAATCAACTAAACAAAACCATCAAGATAATATTATGACCAGAGGGCAACAAAAAAATACAAATGACTCTGAGAAACAGGAAAACATGGATCAGTCCAATGAACAAATTAAAAACCAAGAAGTGATGCAGAACATCGAACAACTAATCAAAGCTATCCAAACAAATATCATGGACCAACTTAAAGAAGTGAAGGAATTGATTAAGGATATAAAGAAGACACTGGGAGAACATACTGAAGAAATTGCAAACATACCTAAAAAGATAATGGATATGATGGTGAACAATGGCACAATCCAAGAAATCAAAAAGACACTGGATTCACAAAGCAGCAGATTTGAACAGGCAGAGGAAAGAATTAGTGATATGGAAGACAATACAGCTGAAATCAAAGAGATAGTAGAACAGATAGACAAAAAAAATAGAAAAAATCCAACATGGACTCAGGGAATTAACCGATAACACAAAACGCAAAAACATACGCATTATGGGCATCCCAGAAGGAGAAGAGAAGGGAAAAGGAACAGAAGGAGTGTTGAAGGAAATAATGGCTGAAATCCTCCCAACCCTATTGAGAGAGATGGATGGGAAGATCCAGGAAGCACAGCGCACCCCAAATAATATATATCCCAACAGGCCAACTCCAAGACATATACTTGTCAAAATGTCCAATGCTCAAGACAAAGAGAAAATACTCAAGGCAGCAAGAGAAAAGAGAACCATCACATACAAGGGAAGCACAATAAGATTAAGTGCTGATTTCTCATTTGAAACCATGGAGGCAAGAAGACAGTGGTATGACATAGTCAAAATACTGAAAGAAAAAAACTTCCAGCCACGAATTCTCTATCCAGCAAAACTGGCATTCAAAAATGATGGAGAGTTCAAAATATTCAAAGATAAACAGAAATTAAGAAAGTATGTCAATAAGAAACCAGCACTTCAAGAAATACTGAAGGAATCTCTACAAGTTGAAAGGAAAAAACAAGGGAAAGAGAGTTGGAGGAGAGTTTAAAAACAACTGAAAAGACAAAAAGAGAAACAAAACAACATATGACAAACATTAACCCAAAGAAAAAATGGCTGAAGTAAGAAATTCGTTATGAGTAATAACACTGAATGTTAATGGATTAAATCCACCAATTTAGAGACACAGATTGGCAGAATGGATAAGAAAATATGATCCATCTATATATGAAACCCACCTTCGACCCAGGGATTCAAGGAGGCTGAAAATGAATGGCTGGAAAACCATTTTAAAAGCTAACAATGGCAAAAAAAGGCAGGAGTAGCTATTCTAATATGAGATAAAATAGACTTTAAATGCAAAACTATTGTAAGAGACAAAGATGGACACTACATATTACTAAAAGGAGTAATCTATCAAGAAGAGAGAACAATCATTAACATTTACGCACCTAATCAGGGTGCCTCAAAATACATCCGGCAAACTCTGGAAAAACTAAGAGGAGAAATAAATGCCTCTACAATTATAGTAGGGGACTTCAACACACCACTGTCATCATTAGACAGAACATTTAGATGGAGAATCAATAAAGAAACAAAGGCACTCAACAATGCATTAGAAGACCAGGACTTAATAGACATATACAGAACACTATACCCAAATACATCAGGATTTACATTCTTCTCTAGTGCACATGGAACATACTCCAAAATAGACCACATGCTAGGCCACAGAACAACTCTCAATGGATTCAGAAAGATTGAGATTATACAAAGTAATTTCTCTGACCACAATGGAATGAAATTGGAAATCACTAAGGTCCAGAGAAACAGGTTAGGCACAAGGATATGGAAGTTAAACAACACACTCTTAGACAAACAGTGGGTCAAAGAGGAAATCTCAAAAGAAATGAGTAACTACCTTGAAACTAATGAAAATGACAACACAACATATCAAAACCTATGGGATGCAATGAAAGCAGTCCTGAGAGGGAAGTTCATAGCCATAAATTCATATATTAAAAAAGAAGAAAGAGCTAAAATTGAAGACCTAACTGCACACTTGGAGGAATTGAAAAACAACAACAAACTAAACTTAAAGGAAGTAGAAAGAAGGAAATAACAAAGATTAGAGCAGAACTAAATGAAATAGAGAATAAGAAAGCACTGGAAACAATAAACAAAACCAAAAGCTGGTTCTTCAAGAATATCGATAAAATTGACAAACCCTTAGCCAGACTAACAAAGAAAAAGAGAGAACAGATGCAAATACATAAAATAAGGAATGAGCAAGGGGATATCACTACTGACCCCACAGAAATAAAGAGTATCATAAGAGGATACTTTGAAAAATTATATGCCTACAAGAATGATAATTTAGAGGAAATGGACAAGTTTCTAGAAACCCACAAACAGCCTACATTGATGAAAGAAGAAATAGATGAACACAACAGTCCAATTACAAGTAAAGAGATAGACTCAGTCATCAAAAACCTCCCAACTAAGAAAAGCCCAGGACCAGATGGCTTCACAGCTGAATTCTACCAAACATTCTGGAAAGAGCTAACACCAATTCTACTTAAGCTCTTCCAAAAAATAGAAGTAGAAGGAATATTGCCTAACTCATTCTATGATGCCAACATTACCCTAATACAAAAACCAAATAAAGATACCACAAGAAAGGAAAATTACAGACCAATTTCTCTAATAAACCTAGCTGCTAACATCCTCAACAAAATACTAGCTAATCACATTCAACAACATATCAAAAGGATTATACACCATGACCAAGTGGGTTTCATCCTGGGTATGCAAGGATGGTTCAATATAAGAAAATCAATCAATGTAATACACCACATAAAAATCACATGATCATCTCTATAGATGCAGAAAAAGCATTCGACAAAATACAGCACTCTTTCCTCATAAAAACACTACAAAAGATAGGAATAGACAGAAACTTTCTGAATATGATAAAGGGTATATATGAAAAACCCAAAGTTAACATCATTTTGAACAGTGAAATCCTAAATGCCTTCCCTCTGAGATCGGGAACTAGACAAGGATGCCCACTATCACCACTCCTATTTAATATTGTCTTAGAAGTACTTGCACGAGCACTAAGTCAAGAAAAGGACATAAAAGGCATTCAGATTGGAAAAGAAGAAGTAAAAATTTCATTATTTGCAGATGACATGATCCTATACATAGAAAGCCCTGAGAAATCGACAACAAGGCTTCTAGAACTTATGAAGGAGTTCAGTAATGTTGCAGGCTATAAGATCAATGCTCAAAAATCAGTAGAATTTCTGTACACCAATAACCAGCAAACTGAGGAGGAAATCAGGAAAAAAAATACTATTTACAATAGTAACAAAAAGAACCAAATACCTAGGAATAAATTTAACTAAAGATGTAAAGGATTTATATACAGAAAACTACACAACACTGTTAAAGGAAATCAAAGAAGACTTAAATAAATGGAAAAATATTCCCTCTTCATGGATAGGAAGACTAAACATCATCAAGATGTCTATCCTACCCAAACTAATCTACAGATTTAATGCAATCTCAATAAAAGTCAATACTGTATTTTTTAAGGAACTGGAAAAACTAACCACAAAATGTATTTGGAGAGGCAAGAGGCCTCGAATTGCCAAAGACATATTGAAAAAGAAAAATGAAGTTGGAGGTATCACACTACCTGACTTTAAAACATACTACAAAGCTACAGTGATCAAAACTGCATAGTATTGGCACAAGGATAGACCTACTGACCAATGGAACCGAATTGAGAGTTCTGATATAGATCCTCGCATATATAGTCATCTAATATTTAACAAGGCCAGGAAGCCCACTCAGTTGGGAGAGAATGGCCTCTTTAACAAGTGGTGCTTGGAGAACTGGATATCCATATCCAAAAGAATGAGAGAAAAATACCATCTCACACCTTATACAAAAATCATTTCAAGATGGATCAAAGATCTAAATATAAGAGCCAAAACCATAAAGACCTTGGAAGATAATGTAGGGAAGCATCTACAGGACCTTGTAATAGGAAATGGTTTCATAAATTTCACAACCAAAGCACGAGCAGCAAGAGAAAAAATAGTTAAATGGGATCTCATCAAAATTAAAAACTTCTGCTCCTCAAAGGATGTTATTAAGAAAATAAAAAGGCAGCCTACCCAATGGGAGAAAATATTTGGCAACCATATATCTGATAGGAGCCTAATATCCTGCATATATAAAGAAATCCTACACCTGAAAATAAAAAGACAAACAACCCATTTAAAAAATGGGCAAGTGACCTGAAAAGACACTTCTCCAAGGAAGAAATACAAATGGCTAAAAAGCACATGAAAAAATGCTCAACATCGCTTGCTATCAGGAAAATGCAAATCAAAACTACAATGAGATACAATCTTACACCCATCAGAATGGCAGCTATTAAAAAAACAGGAGACACTAAATGTTGGAGAGGTTGTGGAGGAATAGGAACCCTCATCCACTACTGGTGGGACTGTGGTATGGTCTAGCCACTGTGGAGGACAGTTTGGCAGTTCCTCAGAAAACTAACGATAGATCTTCCGTATGATCCCGCAATTCCACTGCTGGGTATATACCCAGAAAAGCTGAAAGCAAAGACACAAACAGATATATGCACACCAATGTTCAAACCTGCATTGTTCACCACTGCCAAAAGTTGGAATCAGCCCCGGTGCCCATCAACAGATGAATGGGTAAGCAAAATGTGGTACATACATACAATGGAATATTACTCAGCTGTAAGAAGGAATAAAGTGCTAACACATGGAATAAGGTGGATGAATCTTGAAGACCTTATGTTGAGTGAAGCAAGCCTGGCACTGAAGGATGAACAGTATATGGCCTCACTGATTTAAACTGAGGAAAGTAAGCAGTCTCTGAGAACCATAATCTGAAAGATTGGTTAACAAGGGAGAGAAAAGGAAGAGCAGGCTTTGAGCCATCACCCATATGGACATAATCTATGGTAAAGGGATAGAGTATAGTTGCATATTCAGGATAGGACAGATGGGTAGTGATATAACTGGGTTTGGTGGCGCAGCGTTGACAGGTGGGTAGATTAGGAAGGGCAGGTTCAAATACCCAGGGCATGTAACAATGAATCTTGACATTCCATGAGTCAATACAGGGGAGTGTCATATGCCCCAGGAGGGTGGGGAGGAAGGAACAGTTAAGATCTAACGGGGTATTTAGTGGTCATGGGAAAGGTTTTTCATTACCTTACAGTAATGGACACAGGACATGGTAAATATCATCAAAACTTATTAAACTGTATCATCTAAATTGTAAACTATAATGTAAATCATTGACAATATTTAGTTGCTATATTTTGCTATCTGTATAACAGTTATAACAATGCTAACATCCAAAAAAAAAAAGGGGGTGGGCGTTAATATAGGGTGGGAAAGGGGGGGTGGTTTGGTATCTGGGAGTCTCTGGTATTCCGTGTGTGACTTTGCTGTGACCTAAAACTTCTTTGAAAATTAAATGAAAATTTGGTAGACACTGGGGATTGAGAGGAGGAAGGTGTCACAGCACACCGGACATCCGATAACACAGTGATAAAAGGACAAAAAGAATATATATATATATTTTTAAAGGCATTTCTTTTACTTTTTTTTTCCATTTTTTTGAATGTCCCAATCTGCTAATTATATTTTGTTTTGTTTTGTTTTGTTTTTTGTTTGATTGTTTGTTTGTTTTTTCCTGAGTTTCCTTATGTTTGTCTCTTGCATGTAAGCTTATCATTGTGGTTTCTTTTTCCTATTAAGTGTATTTGATTATTATATGGGCTACATGTTCATGGAAGATTTAGATCACAGAAGGCTTACAATGGGTACTGCAGGGGATTATTGGTAGGGGGTGTCTGGGAGGGGGGATTCATGGGAGTAAGTTCATCTGAATATACATGATAGATGTACAAAATTGTTCAAAAGTTCAAAGGATGGGGCATGGTCACGGTGGGTGGAAAATCACTCAATAAATGAGGGAATCTGAATTCCCAGCCTGGAGAGCTCTGCCACATTCTCCAAGGGAGCAGCAACAGTCCTCTGAGTGCAGGGACAGTGCCTGTCAAAAGAGGATGGCCCACTGATGAGTTCTTGTTATTGATGACTACTCTTATGAGTCTTTGCTCTTGTAACTGAAACTGAGCTTACTATTATGGGGTGCCTAAGGGTTGCCACCTGAGAGCCTCCTTGTTGCTCAAATGTGGCCTCTCTCTAAGCCAAACTCAGCATATGAATGCATTACCTTCCCCCCAACATGGGACATGACTCCCGGGGATAAGCCTCCCTGGCAATGAGGGATTAACACCAAGTGCCAACTGGCAACACGACTGGAAAAAGACCTTGAATAAAAGGGGGGAAAGGTAAAGACAAATGAGTTCATATGGCTAAGAGACTTCAAAGAGAGTCGGGAGGTCATCCCAGAGGTAACGCTTACGCACACCTCAGTAGGAGCTCATAAAACATCAAAGTGCATATCACCCCACACTAAGGGGCTCCTGAGAGCTCTGGAGACAACCAGGTCCTATATAAGGGGGGATAGCCCCAGAGACAGACGCCTTATCAGTGGGCTCTATTTTGGAATCTGTGCTCCTGAGAGTGACAGAATTAGACTCAAATAAGTCCTCCCTGCACATGGTTCATCAGTCCCTTCTATTCAGACCTATATGTGATGCTGGAGTTTTTAGGTATTCTTCCAGAGACTGGAGCCTCTGGCCTACCTATGTGCCAGGTGTGTGTGGAATCTCAGTGGAGCTGCAACTCCTACCCTACAGCTCAATGGACTCATCCAAGTCACCTGGCGAGGCAACAACGATGGGCAATGGCCATCCCAGGGAATGGAAAGGGCCTGCATCTGCAGGCAGGATCATCCCACCCACCATATCCATGGGATATAAGCCCTCTCTCACTTGGAGGTGGAGTGGACATCATCATCCCAGTCCCCTCAGGATTGGGGGAAGAACTATGGACTAGAGTGGACTTGATGGTATTCTGTTGTTCACATATGGTGATTCTAGCAATGGAAGAAATTATAACAGTGAGGTGGAGCCAGTGGCCACTGGACACTTCTGGGGCAGGGAGGGGATGTGCAGTTGAAATACAGTGGCTTTTTTGGGATTTGGAGGTTGTCCTGAGTGCCGTTGTGGCAACGGATGTAGGCCATTTTAAATCAGCACACACAATTCAGAATTGTGTGGGAGAGAGTGTGGTCTACGATGTGAACTGTAGTCTATGGTTGATGGCAAAGCCCAGGATGTGTAAGTCCATTGAGGGTGATGGGCCACACTTGTGGGAGATGTTTGTGTGGGATGTGGTGGGAGGTGTGGGAGGTGGGGAACATGGGAATCCCGGTAGGTTCCGTGTAATATTTAGATAATCTAAGCACCTCTTAAATATATATATATATATATATATATATATATATATATAACATTTTTGTAAGCAAATGCACATATATGCATATATATTTCTATATCATTTTACAAATATTGGTATGTATTGTGAAAATTTTAATTTTTACCCACAATAAAAAATTTTTAAAATGATGGAGAGTTCAAAATATTCACAGATTAACAGAAATTAAGAAAGTATGCCAATAAAAAAACTGCAATTCAAGAAATACTAAAGGAAGTTCTACAGGTTGAAGGGAAAAAACAGGAGAGAGAGAGTTGGAGGAGAGTGTAAGAACAACTAAAAAGACAAAAAGAAATAAAAACAACATATGACATACAAAAACCCAAAGAAAATATGGCTGATGCAAGAAATTCATTGAAAGTAAGAGAATTGAATGATAATGGATTAAACTCATGAGTCAAGAGACACAGATTGGCAGAATGGATAAGGAAATATGATCCATCTATATGCTGTCTACAAGAAACCCACCTTAGACCCAAGTATTCAAGGATGCTGAAAGTGACTGCCTGGAAAACAATTTTACAAGCAAACAACAACCAAAAAGGGGCAGGAGTAGCTATCCTAATATCAGACAAAATAAACTTTAAATGCAAAACTTTTGTAAGAGACAAAGATGGACACTATATATTAGTAAAAGGGGTAATCTTTCAAGAAGAAAGAACAATCATAAACATTTATGCACCTAATCAAGGTCCTCCAAATATATGAGGCAAACACCGGAAAAACTAAGTGGAGAAACAAATGCCTCTACAATTATAGTGGAGGACTTTAATACAACATTATCACCATTAGACAGAGCATCTAGACAGAGAGTTAAAAAAGAAACAAAGACTCTGAATAATACATTAGAGGACCTGGACCTAATAGACATATACAGAATGCTACACCCAAATACAGCGGGATATACATTCTTTTTGAGTGCACATGGATCATACTCCAAGATAGACCACATGCTAGGCCACAGAAAAACTCTTAATGAATTCAGAAAGATTGAAATTATACAAAGTAATTTCTCTGACCACAATGGAATGAAATTGGAAATCACTAAGGGCCAGAGAACCAGATTAAGCACAAAGATATGGAAGTTAAACAACACATTCTTAGACAAACAGTGGGTGAAGGTAGAAATTTCAAAAGAAATCAGTAACTATCTCTAAAAGAATGAAAATGAGAACACAACATATCAAAACCTATGGGAGGCAGCCAAAGCTGTACTGATAGGGAAATTGATAGCCATAAATGCATATATTAAAAAAGAAGAAAGAGCTAAAATTGAACAACTAAACCTGGAGGATTTGGAAAAACAACAACAAACGAAGCCCAAAGGAAGTAGAAGGAAGGAAATAACAAAGATTAGAGCAGAACTAAATTAAATAGAAAATAAGGAAATGCTAGAAAAAATAAAACCAAAAGCTGGTTCTTCGAGAAGATCAATAAAATTGACAAACCCTTAGCCAGACTAACAAAGAAAAAGAGAGAACAGATGCAAATACACAAAATAAGGAATGAGGAAGGGTATATCACTACTGACCCCACAGAAATAAAGAGTATCATAAGAGGATACTTTGAAAAATTATATGCCAACAAGAATAATTTAGGGGAAATGGACAAATTCCTAGAAACTCACAAACAGCCTACATTGATGAAAGAAGAAATTGATGAACTCCACAGTCCAATTACAAGTAAAGAGATAGACTCAGTCATCAAAAACCTCCCAACTAAGAAAAGCCCAGGACCAGACAGCTTCACAGCTGAATTCTACCAAACATTCCAGAAAGAGCTAACACCAATCCTATGAAAAACCAAAGCTAACATCATCTTCAATGGTGAAATCCTAAAAGCCTTCTTTCTGAGATCAGAAACAAGACAAGGATGCCCAATATCACCACTTCTATTTAACATTGTCTTAGAAGTACTTGCTTGAGCACTGAGGCAAGAAAAAGATATAAAAAGCATCCAAATTGGAAAAGAAGAAAGAAAAATTTCATTATTTGCAGATGACATGATCTTATATGTAGAAAGCCCTGAGAAATCTACAGCTAAGCTTCTAGAACTTATAAAGGAGTTCAGTAACGTCACAAGGCGTAAGATCAATGCTCAAAAAACAGTAGCATTTCTGTACACCTTATAATGAGCAATCTGATGAGGAAATCAAGAAATACATCTAATACTATACATTTGCAATAGTAACTGAAAGAATCAAATATCTAGGAATAAATTTAACTAAAGATGCAAAGGACTTATATACAGAAAACTACACAACACTGTTAAAGGAAATCAAAGAAGACTTAAATAAATGAAAGAATATTCCCTGTTCATGGATAGGAAGACTAAACATCATCAAGATGTCTATCCTACCTAAACTAATCTACATATTTAATGCAATGCCAATAAAAATCAACACTGTATTTTTAAGGAACTGGAAAAACTAACTACAAAATTTATTTGGAAGGGTAAGAGTCCCCGAATTGCCAAAGACAAAATGAAAAAGAAAAATGAAGTTAGAGGTATCACACCACCTGATTTTAAAATATACTACAAAGCTACAGTGCTCAAAACCGCATGGCATTGGCACAAGGATATACATACTGACCAATGGAACCAAATTGAGAGTTCTGATATAAATCCTCACATATACAGTCATCTGATATTCAACAAGGCCTCCAAGCCCACTCAATTGGGAGAGAATGGCCTCTTCAACAAGTGGTGCTTGGAGAACTGGATATCCATATCCAAAAGAATGAAAGAGGAACACCATCTCACACCTTATACAAAAATCAACTCAAGACGGATCAAAGATCTAAATATAAGAACCAAGACCATAAAGACCTTGGAAAATAATGTAGGAAGCATCTACAGGACCTTGTAATAGGAAACGGTTTCATAAATTTCACACCCAAAGCACGAGCAGCAAAAGAAAAAAATAGATAAATGGGATCTCATCAAAATTAAAAACTTCTGCTCCTCAAAGGATGTTATTAAGAAAATAAAAAGGCAGTCTACCCAATGGGAGAAAATATTTGGCAACCATATATCTGATAGGAGCCTAATATCCTGCATATATAAAGAAATCCTACACCTGGAAAATAAAAAGACAAACAACCCATTTAAAAAATGGGCAAATGACCTGAAAAGACACTTCTCCAAGGAAGAAATACAAATGGCTAATAAAAACATGAAAAGATGCTCAACATCGCTATTAGGGATGCAAATCAAAACTATAATGAGATGTCACCTTACACCCATTAGAATGGCAGCTATTAAAAAAACAACAGACTATAAGTGTTGGAGAGGATGTGAAGGAATGGGAACCCTCATCCACTGCTGGTGGGAGTGTGGAATGGTCCCCCTCTGTTGAGGACAGTTTGGCAGGTCCTCATAAAACTAACTATAGATCTTCAATATGATCCAGCAATTCCATTGCTGGTTATATAGCCAAAAGGATTGAAAGCAAAGATGCAAATAGATATATGCACACCAATGTTCATAGGGGCATTGTTCACTATTTTCAAAGGTTGGAATCAACCCAGGTGCCCATCAACAGATGAATGGATAAACAAAATGTGGTACATACATACAATGGAATAATACTCAGCTGTAAGAAGGAATAAAGTGCTAGCACAGGGAATAACATGGATGAAACTTGAAGATCTTACTTTGAGTGAAGCAAGCCAGGCATTGAAAGATAATCAGTACATGATCTCACGGATATGAATCAAGGAAATTGAGCAGTCTCTGAGAACGATTGTCTGAAAGATAGGTTTACAAGAAAGAGAAAGAGAAGAGAAAGTTGTGAACCATCACCCATGCAGATGTAAGCTATGGTAAAGTGATAGAGTGTAGTTGCGTATTGAAGGGATAGGACAGGTGGGTAGTGATGTTATTGGGTTTGGTGGTGCAGGATAAGACAGGTGGGTAGTGATGTTATTGGGTTTGGTGGTGCAGGGTTGACAGGTGGGTAGATTGGGAAGGGTGGGTTAGAATACCCAGGATACTGGGGGGAGAGTTGGGAGAGGGACCAGGTGAACACTTGGGATTTGTGGGTATGAGGTTGAAAGTACAGAGATGGGAATGCTCTTATGACAATATGACAAGGAAGTGTCACTGGTTTAGGGTGTTAGTTGGCAGGGTATTCGGGACAGGGCACATCTGGAGCAGACTTCTAGGGAGTGTGTGAGTGTTCATCCTGTCATAATGTGCTGTATCAGTGGGTGGAGACCCACACAATGAGAGGGAAGGAGATGGACTCCCATCTTTGGGAGGACTGATTCACTCAGAAATAGACAGGTGGACATCTCTTATGAGCAAGAGCAGTTCCTAATAGGGGGAGGACAAATCAGTGTATCAAGACCTCTTGTTGCATGTACTATGAATCTTGTCATCCAATGAGTCAAGCCAGGGGGTCGTCGTGGGCCATGGTACAGACTGGACACCAGATATTGCAGTGACAAAAGGCAAAATGTCCACACACAAAAAAAAATATTGTTGTTTTTTTTTTCCCATTTTTTGAATATCCTGATCCTTTACATTTATTTTTAGGTTTTTTTTTTTAAGTTTTCATGTATTTTATCTCTTTTTTTTTTTTTTTTTTTTTTTTTATACTGGGAGGTTCCAGGGATCGAACCCAGGTCCCTCCATATGGGAGACGGACGCCCAACCATTTGAGCCACATCTGCCCCTATTTTATCTCTTACAATTAAACTTATCATTATTATTTCATTTTCCTATTAATTGTATTGGCTATTGTATTGGCTTCATCTTTAAAGAAGCTTTGGATCACAGAAGGGTTACAACTGGGGCAGGAGAGGATCATTGGTGGGGGGTGTCAGGGATGGGGGGTGCATGGGAGGAAGTTCACCTGAAAATACATACATACAAGGTATATAAAATTGTTCAAATGCTCATTGGGCATGGTCACAGTGGGTGGAGAATCACTCAATAAATGAAAGAATACTGAATTCCCATCCTGGAGAGCTCTGCCACATTCTCCAAAGGACCAGCAACAGTCCCCCAAGTGCAGGGGCAGTGTCTGGCAAAGGAGGAGGGTCCACTGACCGGCTCTTGTTATTGATGACTAGCCTTACGAGTCTTTGCTATTGAAATTGAAAGTTAGCTTATTGTTATGGGGTGCCTAAGGGTTGCCTGCTGAGAGTCTTCTTGTTGCTCAAATGTGGCCTCTCTCTAAGCCTCTCTCATGTTCCAGCATGAGACATGACTCCCGGGGACAAGCCTCCCTGGCAATGAGGGATTACTACCAAGTGCCAACTGGCAATATGATAGGAAAAATACCTCAAATAAAAGAGAGAAAAGGTAAAGACAAATGAGTTCATATGGCTAAGAGATTTCAAAGTGAGTTGGGAGGTCATCCCAGAGGTAATGCTTATGCACATCTCAGTAGGACCTCATAGGCTTCCAATGCAGATATCACTCAAAGTAGAGGGGCTCCTAAGGGCTCTGGAGACATCCAGGTCCTATATCAGGGCAGATAGCTCCAGAGTTTGGTGCCTTATCAGTGGGTCCTACTTTGGAATCTGTGCTCCTGAGAGTGACAGAGTTGGACTCAAATATGTCTTCCCTGCATATGGTACATCTGTCCCTTCTATTCAAACCTATATGCGGTGCTGGAGTTTGTAGGTGTGCTTCCAGAGACTGGGTCTTTGGGCTGTCCATGTGCCAGCTGGGCCTGGAATCTCAGTGGAGTTGCAACTCCTACTCTACTCTCAATGGACTCACCCAGGACATCTGGCAAGGAGATGATGATGGACAATGGCCACCCCAGGGAATGGAGAGAGTCTGCAGCTGCAGGCAGGATAATCCCATTCATCTTTTCCATGGGATATAAGCCCCCTCTCACTTGGAGTCAAGTGGACATCACCATCCCAGACTCCTCAGGTTTGGGGGAAGAGCTATGGACTAGAGTGGACTTACTGGTATTCTGTTATAGACATATTGTGATTCAAGCAATGGAAGAAATTACAACATTAATGTGAAGCCAGTGGCCACTGGATGCTTTGGGAACAGGGAGAGGGAAAAGCAGTCACAATACAGGGGCTTTTTTGGGACTTGGAAATTATCCTGAGTGACATTGCAATGACTGATATAGGCCATTTTATATCTGCATATAACATGCAGAACTGTGTGGGAGAGAGTGTGGTCTACAATGTGAACCTATGGTCCATGCTTAGTGGCAAAGTCCCAGGATTTGTATATCCATTGCAGGTGATGTGCCACAGTAATGAAAGATGTTTATGTGGGAGGTTGTGGGAGGTGTAGGAGGTGGGGCATATGGGAATCCCTATAATTTTTGTGTAAAATTTATGTAATCTAAGTATCTTTTTAAAAATATTTTTAATTATTATTAAAAAATAAAATAAAGACCTTTATGTTACCAGAAGGAAAGCTAATAAATGTAACATGGGACAGTATAACATAGTGAAACTTCATGTAAAATACAAATATGGGTGATATTGCATATATAAGACTGTTTTTACAAAATATAAATACAAATAAACTGGAGAGAAGGAAACAGAATAGCAGCTATGTATGGCAGGGGAGGCATAGATAGATTGAGAGGTGAAGAGTTTTGGGGTTTTTTTTTTTTTTTGCTTGGTTTGTTTTTGTTTTTTAGCATTATTATTAGCAGAATAATGAAAATGCTCTAAAAATGATTGAAGTGATGATGGCACAACTATGTGATTGTACTGAATACCAATAATTGTGAATTTTGGATGGATTTATGCTTTGTTAATATGCATCAATAAAATTAATTTTTAAAAAATAGAACTAACCTGGAACAACTGGAAGATAATCAGAGGTTTGCAGTAGCCAATTAAATGCTTATCTAGGGAAAAGGCCACTGAAACAGCAAAGGAAATCTTTGTGGAGTTTTAACTTATGCTGACCCCATCCTCTACCTCCAGCACGGTAGTCTTGAAGATAGCAGCCCATGTTCTCAGTGAAGATACCCGATTCTGGAGGGTGCAGAGTACACCCAGTTGCCAAGGAATTGTTTTTATTGCTTTTGACCTAACAGGTTTCCCTCAAGGACTACTGTAAGGGGTTTCCTTTTGTTGTGTAACTCAGAACTCTATCACGGCAGAGCAGCCTCATGGTCCTTGAAAACAAAGTCAAATGAGCAAGCCACCGCCACCTGGGGCAAAAAATAACAGAAAAGGCTGGGGAGTCATGTTTTTGTGTGGAATAGAATCTTTGAAAAGCTACCACATATACAGGGGAATGCAGAAAGCCATACTCAGAGAAATCTGAGAAAGCCCTAAGTTTTTGCCTCTGACTGGTCATTAGGCTCAAAGCAAGCAGGAAATTAAGGCTAAGGCAGAGCTAAACAGCTTGGCTAAGCACTGGAGTACCTCAACAAAGAGCCAATCTGCAAAGACCTGAAAAGTTCATTTCACTTTACTTTTCTTTTTTTTTTTTTACACATTATAATATTCACAATGTCCAGTTTTCATCAAAAATTACAAAGCAGTTAAAGAAATAAAGTATAAACTATTCACAGGAAAAAAGAAATTAGCAGAAACTGTCTCTGAGGAAGCACAGACATTGGACATACTAGACGAAGATTTTAAATCAACTATCTTAAACATTATTATTTCCCACTTACACATATGGCAAATGAGATTTAAATAACTTTCCTAAGGTCACAAAGGCATTCTTTTTAATCCAATAACATGGATTAACTTCAAGCTCAAGCTTAAACTCAAACTGTTAAATACAATTTATTGTCACTGAGTTTTTGTTTTGTTCTTTACTGTATTGTCAGTACCTAGCACAGTTCTTGCTACATAGAAAATACTCAGTAAGTAATTCTTGACTTAAACACCAACTCCACATAAAAGTCTACAATTCCTCTACATAGTCTTATTATATTTCTCTTTGTATATCCTAATGGTAATATAATATCATATCTAGCACATGGCACATAAAAAAGTGCTTGGTGGGAGCAGGTATAGCTCAGTGTTTTGACCACCTGTTTCCCCTGTATGAGATCCTGGGTTCAATCCTTGGTTCCTCCAGAAAAAAACAGTACTTGGTATCAAATAATATTCATTAACCCAGTCAAACCTAGAAAAACTTAAAAAGTTGTCAGAATTTGGTAACTGTAAAATCCTGAACATCAAGGCTTCGAATTACACCCTGAGACTCTTGGGAATTCAGGGCACCACAGCAGTTTTTGAATAATACATCATAATTAAAAGACTTCCAGGAAGTGAATGTGGCTCAAGTGGTTGGGCTACCATTTACCATATGGGAAGCCCCGGGTTCGATTTCCAGGGCCTCCTGATGAAGGTAAGCTGGCCAGTCGGCTGGCGCTGCACGGAGAGCTGATGGCCCCGCGGCATGAAGAGGAGAGTTAGCACAGCAAGATGACACAACAAAGGGAGACAGGAAGACACAGAAAAATGCGCAGCAAATGGACACAGCAAGCACAAGCAGCAAGCGGGGGTGGGGGGAGGGGGTAAATAAATAAATCTTAAAAAAAAAGACTTCCCTGCCCAGCATCCTACCCTCAACCTCCAGCCCAAGCCACAGACGAATACATTTTCATAGCTGAGGTTCATGGGGGAGAAAAGATTGAAGGGGAAGCACAGAAAAATTGAAGAATCACTGCTTTCTTATCTCCCTGAGTTGAGTACCCTGGGATGGGGGATAGCACAAAAACCCAAATGCGTTTGCAGACTTCAAGAGCAGAGCATACCTGTCACACTTCTAGTGGAGGAAGGGGGCAGTCTGCAGGCATAACAGGTACCAGGGTTTCTGTCACCTAATTTTTAGTAAAGTAACAGTGAATAAAAGATAGCTATATGGAGTGCCTATTCAAAAGGACCTGACAGAATTCTGTTTCTCATTAAGGCATTAGAAGAGCTAAATGATGCCCTTTGTATCTAAAGGTACATCAAAGTAGTAAAGAAGGTTAGAAACTTAAAAGGCATCAGGGTTAGCTTGGGAAGATGGCTTCTTGTGGGTGGGCACAAGGATGCCAACAGATGCCAGCATGTATAAAACATAACTATAGGCCAGGAGTTAACCCCACCCAAGCCTTTGGCTCTGAAACCTCTCCCATATTTAGACTCAAGCTTAGGAGGAAGGAAGATACTAAGCTGAGATTGAGTTTTCAACTCCTAAAGGAATGGTCACTTAAAAACTCTCTTCCCATATGGAAAATAAAGAAAGTTTAAATTTTCTACAAGAAGTTGGACAAAGTGGTCCATTATTGCTTAAATGTGAAAATAAAATGACCTTTAAACCAGGCAACTTAAGAAACAGAATTGTCCTACTGTTTAAGGATTGTGCAAGAAAATCTATCAAGAAGAAGCAGCAGCAGCAGAAACAGGAGGAGGAGGAGGGGGAGAAATAGAAAGAAAAACCATACTCATTATTTTAATATTAAACTGATAGACTAACATCATCTATTATAATAGAAATTTTGATGCTAATAATGTGAATTTTTTTGCTCTTTTGAATTTTCACTTTTAAAGAAGCTTTAGATTACATAAATGTTACATCAAATAATGTAGGTGATTCCATATACCCCACCCCCTCCCCCCTCCCACACTTTCCCACATTAACAACATCTTTCATTAGTGTTGTACATTTGTTGCAATTGATAAACACTTATTGAAGCATTGCTAGTAACCATGGTCTATAGTTTACATTACAGTTTACGCTTTGCACAGCACAATTTTATAGGTTTTGAAAAAATGTATAATGGCCTGTATCTGTCATTGCAATGTCATGCAGGACAATTCCAATGTCCCAAAAATGTCCCATGTTACACTTATTCTTCCCTCTCTTTCCCCTTAGAACTTCTGGTGGCCATTGCCTTTATATCAATGTTACAAGATCTTCCATTACTAGAATAATAGTAAGTGTACTTTAGTCCACAGTTGCAATCCCCCCTTATGTTTGTTTATTCCTCAACCTTGAGGATTTGGGGATGGTGATGCCCACTCTGTTTCTGATTGAGAGCAGGCTTAGATCCCATGGGGCAAATGGATGGACCTGTCTTGCTTGCAGTTGTAAATACTGTTTGTTTTTTGGGATGGGCATTGTCCACCATCATCCTTTTGTTTGTTGTCCTGGGGGAGTCCAATGAACTGGAGGGTTGGTGTTGCAATTCTACTGAGAGTCAGGGCTTAACAGGCATATGAACAGACCAAAGATTTAAGTCTCTGGGACATATATTTAACAAGTATAGTGCTAATTATAGGTTCAAATAAATGGGCAGAAGAGCCATGTGTAGGGATATTATAAATGAGTCTAACTCTGTTACATTGGGGAACATATATTCCCAAATAAGGCCCACTGACAGGGTACTGAATTCCTGAGATTGTCTGCCCTGCCTATAGTGTTCTGATGTCTCTACAGCCCTCAGGAGTCCCGCTGATTGAGGCACTGTTTATTGTGGCAGTTAATGACATCCTGCTGAGACATGCGTAAGAGAAACCTCTGGAATGACCTCCTGACTCACTTTGAAGTCTCTTAGCCATAAAAACTCATTTGTATTTAATATTTCCCCCTTTTGGTAAAGGTCTTTTTCTAAATGCATTGCTAGTTAGTACTTGGTAATAATCTCTCAGTACCAGGGAGACTCATCCCTGGAGTCATGCCCCACGCCCAGGAGAAGGTAGTGCATTTATATGTTGAGTTCGGCTTAGATAGAAAACACGTGTGAGCAACAAGGAGGCTTTCAGGAGGTATCTTTTAGGCAGTATATAATAGTAAGCTAAGTTTCAATTTCACAAGAACAAGGTTCATAAGTACAAACATCAATATCAAGGGCCTGTTGTAATGGTCTGTCCTCCTTTGCTAGGCACTGCCCATGTACTCGGGGGATTCTTGCTGTTTTATTCGAGAATGTAGCAGGACTTCCCAAGATGGGACTTCAATATTCTTTCAGTTATTGTGTGGGTCTCCACCCACCAAGACAACACCCCATGACCACTTGAACACATTCACATTCCATAGAGGTATGCCCCAGGTGCACCCTTTCCCACACATCTCCCCATCACCAACACCCTGCTCTAGTGATCTTCCCCTGGTGAAGTTTCTCTGAAATGGAAAATATTAATGTTGCCTCAGAAGTTAATACAGAAGACCAACACAAACCTCTTTCCTTCATTTATCCATTCAACATATTTTATTGAGCTGCTAATATACCAAGAGCCAAGTAAGCAAACAGAATAACATGGCAGCTAAAAGCAAAATTGAAATCAGAACTTAAGACTAATGAAAGGGTAAAGAAAGATCATGTATAATTGATTACTTATTATTATTATATTTTACTAATATTTATTGAGAGCTTGCTAAGTACCAGGGACTGTGCTAATTGAATACATGTATCATGGTAAGACATGTATTCCTAGACCCATTCCTAGACCACATTAGGAAATGAGATATTTTCAGTTTCTGGCCAGTCACTTGTTACACTCCCTCACATAGCTTCACACTCTGCCTTTTCTTTCTCACCAACAAGAAGAGGGAGGAAAAGTATGGCTTGTTAGGTCGTTCTCCCTACTGTATATCAAGTCTGATTCCATTCTGGTAAAACCTTGGGTTAATCCAAATTCATTTGACCTAGAAAAATCCACTAGTATTGTCAGCAAATTAAAGAGGGCTAGACATCATCTGGATCACAATTTGTCCAAGCACGTCTAAATAAAATGATTGCCATTGTCCTCCCAAGCTCTCACATGCACACCCACTCATCACCACTCTCAGTCAAGAAATGGGTGTTTTACATAGACTATAAAATACAGCTTGGGGAGGCGGCTGTGGCTCGATCGGTGGGGCTCCCGTTTGCCATGTGGGAGGCCCGGGGTTCGGTTCCCGGGGCCTCCTGGTGAAGGCAAGCCTGGTTAGCTGACCCAGCAAGCACAAGCAGCAAGGGGGGGATAAATGAATAAATAAATAAAATCTTTAAAAAAAAAAATAAATAAAATAAAATAAAATAAAATATAGCTTGAATAGAGGTCCCCAAATCTTCCCAGGTTGCTGGGGGATGTTGTCAGGGATCTTCTGAACCCACCAGCCATTATCACTTGATTTTGTTCAGGGAAGGTCAAATGAAATATTCTATGTGAGTAGACATTTTTTTTAAAACAAACTATAAAGTATTTTATACATGTTCAGCCTTATAAGAGACTCCTACTTCACCA
This sequence comes from Tolypeutes matacus, assembly GCA_026826555.1. Lineage (NCBI taxonomy): Eukaryota > Metazoa > Chordata > Mammalia > Cingulata > Chlamyphoridae > Tolypeutes > Tolypeutes matacus. The sequence goes on from JAKSZT010053881.1 coordinate 17,918,515, forward strand.
GCCAAGTTGGTACCTGGCTCAGGAATGAAGTGATCTTCAACTTGTAGTGAGTAGAATGGTGCTTTAACTTAATCTTCTATTCTCTGTGTCCCCACCAGACTCCTAGTGATAGAAAGTTAAGAGACTGTACACTTAATTATTGTGGTCTACAACACTGAGGTGCAATTTTTTTTTTGCACAAGGGCCAAGTCATAACAAATAAAAGTTATGTAGTCTCCAAAACATTGCTAAGAAATGAAGAGATTTTCTACAGGCCACATAGTCAGTCACCTTCAGGACAACAGCTAGAATGAGTCTATTTCATTTGGGCAGTATTTACTGATAGGTGCTCAGGAAAGAAAGACGAATGAGGTGAGTCTCCCACCCTCTACAGTCAAGGCCTGCCTTCTCCCATGGCTGGAAAACCTTCACTCTTCTTGACCGGATCATACTCTTAGGAAGGGCATCATCACCATCAATTTCCTGAAATAACCAGCTGCCTGGCAGTTGGAGGCCAGGCAGCCCCACAATTCTCCTCTTTCTCCTGACACTGAAGGAGTCAGGCTCTGCCACGCAGGATACTCCACTCCCAAGCCTGCACCTCTGGCTGTCAGACTGAGGACCAGCAATTCTTTACGTTACTTTTCTGGTTGCCTGCAATTGGCTTCCCTCCCCAATTCCTTTCCTTTGTATTAGCTGAAGAGCAGTATTCATATTGGTTTGAAGGAAAAAACTAGAGAGCCACTTATTCAGGTTGCTGGTGGCTTCTAAACTGACTGAAGATTTGAAATCCAAGCTTGCAAAATCTTAACAAAAATCCAGCTCAGTGGTCAACAACCCTTGCTATATTGATGTTGCTGGAATGTTGAAACATAACATGGCACAGACCATAGGAGAAAGCCTTGCAGAATCACTACTGGCCTGTGTAATGTCGAAGAAGTCCCTTGGCAACCCCTGTCATCATGAGTTTTGAATTTGTATTGTCAAAATTAAGACCCTTAACAATCTTTAGCAACTTGGACAAACTTAATTTACCTAAGGAATAACTCTAGGTTAGGGAAAAAAGGCCTTAATGAGAAAAGGGAGTATCAAGCAGCCAAGTCATTAGAGTCCAACAGAAAAGTATTGAGAAGTGAAGTCTGAGAAAGAGAGAGCCTTCACAGAAGGAGCCCTTGGATATGAAGAAAACAGTGACCACAGAGAAAAGTTCAATCCAGTCCTGAAGCTCCAAAGAGGACAAGCAAAGCAAGGGGAGCCTCAGGGGACAGAAAAACAAATTGTATCCTGAGGGGGAAATGTAAACAGGACTGAGAAACTTCATAACAAAAATGATTGAATTTGAAGATGCTAAGAGGAGGGGAAGGCAGAGAAATGAAACCAAAAGAAACTGAGATTATTTTTCTCCACAGAAAAAATACACAATTTTTGAGATGCCCAAAGCCTCATGAGGAAAAGGTTATTATTATTATTTACTCGTTCCTAAAACAATGGCCTAGCTGGAAAGCGATGGAGTCAGCTAGATAAATACAATGCAACCTTCTGTTCTAGGGGAAGTGGAAAAAATGAGGTCCAAGGTTGCCTCCTTCTTACCCACTCTTGAGGCACATTTTTATACCATTGTTAGACTTGGCGTTTTCCCTCTGGTTGCTATGGCATCAGAGAGACAAATGCCTTGCTTCCCATTTTGAAGCTGAATTCCCTTACAAAGAAAATTGTTTCCATTTGAAGATATTCTCACCCTCACACCCCACCATCACTGCTTTCAAAGAATGTATCTTTTTAAAAAAATGAATAAAATGCATTGCATTCTTCTGATTATCAAAGTAACACTTTTTTTTTTTAAACTGGAAATACAGAGAAGTATAATAAACAGAAAAGAAAGTGTCACATGATTCTTTCACCTACAGATGACCATGGCTCACATTTTGGCATATTTATTTCAGATCTGTGGTCTACACATATATATTTTGTTATGCCTGTCCCTCTTTTAACTTTATATATATAGAAACAATCTCCTGAAACAAGACTATAAAACTCTGAGATGGTACTTACAGAGCTTTAGCGGTTTCTTCATTTGCATCTTACATATCCTCATCACAGAGAAGAATTTAATAAGATAGCAGTCTACCTTTATGCCTCCATGAATCTAAAAGTTTGAGAGAAGTTAACAGCAGGGAATGGGTAGTTAAATGTGGTAGTTAAATGTGTTTGGGGTCATTTGCTTTCCATCAATTTATGCTAGTAATGAAAGAGTAAAGATAGCTTCATTTATCATCCTGGATTGGTTTGGAGAAAAAAAATCAAAAAGGTAACTCTAAAATGTCATGATTTTCCTTTCAATAATTACATGTTCTCTATGAGTAAAAGAGTATTTTACAATTAGTAATTCATTAGCCCATTCACCCTTGCAAAACAGATCAAGATTATTAGGCTATTCCCAGAAGCCAGGAAATCAGACCCTGAAGGGTATAAAAACAAGTGTGAAGACAGTATATTGAGTAGAAAATGTATGAATTTAGCATCAAACAAAAGTGATTTCAAATACAAGCCCTACAATTTAGTAGATGTGTGACCTTGAATGTGTGTCAATAATGTTTGCTAGTCTCAATTTCCTTATCTCTAACAATTTGGATAGAAAAAATACCCAGCTACAGTGTTGCACTGAAATTAAATATGAAAGATGGAAAATATGTCTCATGAAAAGCCAGACAGTTACTCAGCAAATACAAAAACTCTTCTTTCAATGGACATCTGAACTAGAACTTAAAACTCTACCCTGGAATTACACCATGTCTGTAAATAATGATGTTTACATTGCTCATTATATAATTGGTCAGTGATTTGATGTTGTTTTTCAGTTCTACATTAACAAACATTCTCGGTAAACATTGTCTTCACTTTCCTCTTAGTAAAGTTATGTAATGTGAAAAGTTTTCTAATGAGCCTTAAGAGTCAGGAAGAACAGGAATGTTCATGTTTCCAACAGGTTCCCTTTTATGAATTCCCAGCTCAGTAGAGGAAATGAGTTAATTTGTACACCATCAAAACCGAAAGAGGGGGGAAAAAGGCTTTGGTTCATTGTTATGAAATCTCTTTAAATATTCTGCCAGAATTTCCAGAATCAAGATTTAAAAGGAAAAAAATGAATAATATTTCTACTCATTTCATATCAATAGAAGGATGTTGAAATTGTACTAGTAAACAGAATAAGGAAGCAAAATCCTCATTAGAGCCTAATTGTTTTATAATTAGCCAGACTGGAAACATATGCTTCCAAGGATTTGCTCCAGATAATTTTGAAGATTATGAGATTAAGCTAGACCAATTATTTACTAAATCTCCTAAACATATATAACAGGCATCAAAAAACATGCTTACTTCTTAACATAACAGGATTGACCCAGACCTAATGATAGTAAAAGAGTGATTTTTTTCATTTAGATTTTAGATTTATTTATTTAGCGTGTTTCTATAAGATAACTAAAATTGAAATCACTTGTAGGAATAAATCAGTGTAGCAATGGAAACTGGAACAATTAGTACCTCATATTCACATCTACCCTAAGTACTAACTACTATTTGTGAGAGAAAGATGAAATATAGATAGATATATTTCTGGACGGTTGGATGGATAGATAGATCGATAGATATGATTTGATAAATTTGATAGATGATTAGATAAATTTGATGATAGATGATTAGATAAGTTAGATGATAGATAATTGATAAATAGCCAAGTATAATTTTGAACTATTTTAGAAAATTATATATATTTATATCTTTCCTAGACTGTTGAGATAACCCACAAATTCCTATAATTCAATCTCAGTTTACAGATAAGGAAAACAATGCCCAGAAAAGTTTTATTATTTGGCTAATCATCTAAAGACTTGAAAACCCAAGTTGAAAGGTTTGGATTTTCTTCCCGGGGCAATTATGAGTTACTGAAAGCTTTTGATCATGAAGTTTACATCATTAATAATATATCTTAGGAAGATTAATCAGAAAGTAGTTTGCTGAATGAACTGAAGGAGGGATAAACAGTGGCAGGGATGTAAAGTAGAAGGATAATAAAACAATCCAGCAAAGAGGTTATTTTAAAAAGAGTGGTATCAGGTTTGCTTCCACTAAAAGTAGTTGTTTTTTATTTATTTTTTTTTTTTTTGTTCCCCCAATCCTAACAGAAAGATCTTTTCTACTGTCTCCTTTCCTTTGGAAAAAATATGGCTGCTTTCCTATCTCCTTCCTTCCCCAGTACATTCTCGGAAACTCCTGTCTTGTGACATCATACTCTCGCTTTAGATTCCAGCCTCTGGCTCCATAACTCAGCTCTCTATAATTATAGGAGCAGATGTCAAGATAGGCCACAATGTTTCATTTTCACGCTTACAAAATCTCTGCTTGAAGTACATACAAGTCTGGGCCCCTCAGAGAAACCTCCTCCAGAGGCAGCCCTGGACTTAACTCCTTGGAAAGTTTACTTCTAAGCAAAAAAAAAAAAAAAAAAAATGAAATGAATGTCTACCATCCAGCATAACCAATGAATTTTGATTTCGAACTCCACAAACTCTTTAAAACTGAGATGAATTTCTATGCATGAGATATCACAAATCCTCAAAAAGTATTTCCTTTTAAGAAACCCGTTGCTAAGGTTTTTGAGAGCTAAATTAAGCTGATTTGACCCGTGTAGAATTTGTGATTCAAGGTGCTGCCAATCCAGGCATCTTATGAAGGTAGCAAGGCTTCTCATTCTTTTGAAAATCGACACCTACTTTGGGAAATATATCTTTTTACATTTTTATTATGGGAATATTGTCCTTATTTGGGATAAAAAATTTTTCTTGAAATAAATTAAAGAAATGGGAAGGCTGATGATAAAAGGATAATACGATGATGTTTATTTTTATGTGATCAGTAAATAAGCCTTTTTACTGTTCTAATAAAAGCCAGGAAAATGTCATATATTTGAAAAAGCTTACTGAAATTTTTAAATATAAATTTGATTTTATTACAGAAATTGTAAGTTTACAGAAAAGTCATGCACAAACTACAGAATTTTCATATATACCTCTTTTATTAACATTTTGAATTAGGATGCTACCTTTGTTACAATTGGTAAAAGAATATTATCCTAATTGGACTATTAGAGTACACTGTTTGTGTTCTATAGATATTTTTTTTAATTTTCATTCTAATAACAAATATGCAACTTAAAATACCACCTTTACCATCGTCAATTACCAAACTTTTTCCATCACACAAAATCAGAAATTCTGTACCAATGAAGTATTAACTCTCCATTCCCTATCCCTACATCAGTCCTTGGTAACCTGTATTCTAGTTTGTAACTCTGTGGATTAGCTTACTCAATTATTTCATATCAGTGACTTGATACAATATTTGTCCTTTTGTGTCTGGCTTATGTCACTCACATGATGTCTTCAAAGTACATCCATGTTCTTGCATGTATCAGAACTTCTTTCCTTTTTACAACCAAATAACATTCTATTGTATGGATATATCACAATTTGTTTAGCTATTCATCCATTAATGAACACTTGGGTTTCTGCCATCTTTTAGCTATTGTGAATAATGCCACTATAGACATTGGTGTGCAAATATATGTTCAAGTCCCTGCTTTCAATTCTTTGGGGTATATACCAGAAGTGGGGTTGCCTGGTCATATGGTAATTGTATGCATAACTTTCTGAAGAACTTCCAAAACTGTTTTCCACAGTAGTTGCATCATTTGACATTTCCACCAACAACCAATAAGTGTTCTTATTTTTCTACATCCTTTCCAACAATTGTTATATTCTGTTCAGTTTTTTTTTTTTTAATACTCGGCTTTCTAGTGGGTGTGAAATAGTATCTCATTGTGGTTTTGATATGCATTCCCTAATGGCTAACGATATTGAGCATATTTTTATATGATTTTTGGTCATTTGTATATCTTCTTTGGAGAAATGTCTATTCAAGTCTTTTGATCATTTTTTCATTAGGTTGTTTGCATTTTGTTGTTGCATTGTAGAATTTCTTTATATACATTCTGGATATTAAACCCTTGTGCTTTGGAAATATAGTCTCCCATTCTGTAGATTGTCTTACTACTACTTTCTTGAGGAAGTCCTTTGGTGCACAAAAGTTTTTAATTTTTATTAAGTCCTATTTATGTATTTTTATCTTGTTGCTTGAGCTTCTCTTATAATTTCCAAGAAACAATTGACTAATAGAAGGTCCTAAAGATGCTTGCCTGTGTTTTATTCTAGTTTTATAACTTTTGTTCTTATATTTGCTACTTTGATCTATTTTGAGTTGATTTTTGCATTTGGTGTGAGTTAAGAGTCCACCTTAAGCTTTGTTGTTGTGTTTTTTTTTTTGCATATGGATATCCCAATTTCCCATCACCATTTACAGAAGAGACTATTATTTCTCCATTGAGTGGATTTAGCAACCTTGTCAAAAATCAATTGGCCAGGGAAGCAGCTGTGGCTCAATCAGTGGGGCTCCCGTTTACCATATGGGAGGCCCCGGGTTCGGTTCCTGGGGCCTCCTGATGAAGGCAAGCCCGCCCGCACGGCGTGGTTGGCTGACCCAGCGAGCACAAGCAGCAAGGGGGGGATAAATGAATAAATAAATAAAATCTAAAAAAAAAAAAAAAAGATCTATTTAAAAAAAAAAAAAAAATCAATTGGCCATAGCTACAAGGGTTTATTTCCAAACTCTCAGTTCAATTCCATATGTCTATATTTCTGTCCTTGTGCCACTACTATGCTGTGTTGACTAGTGTAGCTTTGTTATAAGCCAGGGGTTCTCAACCTTTTTTGGACCACGGACCCCTTAGCCAGTCAGGTGAAAAACACGGACTCCTTACTAAATCCCCACTATACTGTGTATTTAATAAATATATCACACCCACACCAACATGTCCCCACAAGAATAATATTTGTTTTTGTTTTTGTTTTTAATTTCAGTTCAAGCTCATGGACCCTTTGATAAGAATCCCTGTATAAGTTTTAGAATCAGGAATTGTGAGTCTTCCAACTTCATTTTTCTTTGTCAAGATGGTTTTGGATATTCAGGGCCCCTAACTCTTCTATATAAATTTGATGATTGGATTTTTCATTTCTACAAGGAAGGTTATTGGAATTTTTAATGGAATTGTGTTGAACATGTAAATAATTTGGGGTAGAATTTAGATGACACTAATATTCGGTCTTTCAACCCATGAACATGGAATGTCCTTCTATATATTTAGGTCTTCTTTGAATTCTTTCAGCAATAATTTGTAGTTTTCCATATATAGTTCTTTATATCCTTGATTAAATTTATTCCTAGATATATGGTTCTTTTTAGTTGCTATTGTAAATGAATTGTATTCTTGGTCTCCTCTTCAGAGTTTTCATTACTAGTGTATAGAAACACTATTAATTTTTTAATATACTTTTTTATTTTTTTTAAAAAGATACTTAGATTACATAAATGTTACATAAAAAATAAAGGGGATTCCATATGCTTCACTTCCAAGTCCTCCCACATTTTCCCACATTAACAACATCCTTCATTACTGTGGTACATTTGTTACAATTGATGAACACATTTTGGAGCATTGCCACTAAGCATGGGTTACACTCTATCTCTCCCACAAAAGTTTGTAAGTTATGACAAGATATATAATGACTTGTATCTGTCATTACAATGTCATTCAGGACAATTCCAGTGTCCCAAAAATGTCCCCATATGATGCCTCAGAACCTCCAGTGGCCACTGCCTCCACATCAATGATAAAAGTTCTTCCATTGCTAGAATCACAATAGGTCTATACTATCAGTGAGTCTACTCTAGTCCATCGTTCATCCCCAGTCCTGAGGATTCTGGTATGGTGATGCCCACTCCACCCCTAATTGAGAAGGCCTTAGATCCCATGAGGCAGATGGGTGGGACTAACTTGCTTGCAGTTGCAGGATCTCTCTGTTCCTTGGGATGGTTGTTGTCCATCATCATCTCCTTGTTAATTGTCCTAGGTGAGTCCACTGAACTGGAGAGTAGGTTTTGAAACTTTGTTGAGATTCAGGGCCCAGCTGGCACATGGACAGCCCAAAGATTTAAGTCTCTTGGACATACACTTATCAACTCTGGCACTAACTATAGGTTCAAATAGAAGGGGCAGAAGAGTCATGTGTAGGAAAACCACACCAGAGTCCAACTCTGTCATACTGGGGAGCATAAGTTCCCAAAAAGGGCCCACTGGCAGGGTACCAAACTCCTGAGCTGTCTGCCCTGCCTATAGTATCTGGATGTCTCCACTATTTGAGGCAATATTTACTTTGTCAGTCAATGAGATCTTGCTGAGATGTGCAAAAGCATAACCTCTGGCATGACCTCCTGACTCATTTTGAAGTCTCTTAGTCATATAAACTCATTTGTCTTTATCCTTTCCTCTTTTGGTCAATGTCTTTTTCCAGTTGCATTGCTAGTTGGTGCTTGGTAGTAATCCCTCAGTGCCAGGGAGGCTCATTGCCAGTAGTCATGTCCCACACTGGAGGGAAGGTAATGCATTTATATACTGAGTTTGGTTTAGAGCTCTCTAAAAGACCTTGAGCAGCAAGGAGACTCTCAGAAGATAACTCTTAGGCACCCTATAATACTAGGCCAAGTTTCAATTTCAAAAGTAAAGGTTCATAAGCACAATCATTGCTATTGAAGGCCCATCAATGGTCCATCCTCCTTTGCTAGTCACTGCCCCTGTACTCAGGGGATTCTTGCTGTCCCATTAGAGACTGTGGCAGAAATCCCCAGGATGGGAATTCAATATTCTTTCAGTTATTGTGTGAATCACCATGACAATACCCCATGAACACTTGAACACATTTATATGCCTTATAGGTATGCCCCAGGTGAACTTCCTCCCATGCATACAAAATCACTGACACCCCACACCAATGATGCTCCCCTGCCACAGTTGTAACCCTTCTGTGATTAAAAAAAACTTCTTCAAAAATGAAGCTAAGAAAATAACCAAATACAATTAATAAGAAAATGAAATAATGATAGATTTTAAAATAACCAATAAAATGCAAAAAAAATTAAAAATAATTTGGAATAATAAAAAAATTAAAAATATAAAATTTTTTTAAAATTTCACATTATGTCTTTCATCACTGTAAGATCTGTAATCTTGTATGTACAGTGACATTTTCTTCTGTTTATTCCCCCAGTGTCTTATTTTTTCATTTTGTCTTCAAAGAAACTTTAAGTTACAGAAAAGTCACATACAGAGTATAGGGGATTCCCATATACCCAACACCCTCTCTCTTTTTCCCTTTCCCCTATTAATAACATTTTACATGTGGATGGTACATTTGTTACAATTGATGTATAAATATTGAAACATTGCTACTAACCAGGGTCAATGATTTACATTACAGTTTACATTTTGGACCATACAATTTTATACATTTTGATGAAATTTTATATGGCCTATGTCCATCACTGCAAGATCATGTAGGACACTTCCATCACCCCCAAAATGCCACATGTTCATCTGTTGTATTCCACTCTCCCACTCTCCTCAGGACCCATGGCAACCACCAAGCTTCACTCTTGGCACAACAAGATTCATAGTTACTTGCAACAACATTGAGGGCTGGACATACTGGCCTGTCCTCTCCTATTAGGCACTACCTATGCTCTCAAGAGAATATTACCCTCTATTTGAGAACATAGCAGGATTCCTGAAGATGGGATTCCAACACCTTTCTGCTCATTATGTGGGCCTTTGCCCACTGATACAGCAAACAATGACAAAATGAACACTCACACAGTCCCTAGAAGCCTGCCCCAGGTGTGCCTTGTCCCGAATACCACCCACATCCAACACCCTAAACCAGTAACCCTCCCCTGCCATGTTGCCAAAAGAACATTCCCAACGTTGTAGTTTCAAGCACATACCCACAAATCCCCAGTGTTCACCTGGTCCTGCCCCCAACCCCTCCAACCCCCGTTCTATGGACAGTCCAACCCATGCTCCTCACCCTACTGCCCTCATGAACCAGCACTGCCCAACCCAATAGTATCATTGAACCACTGTCATGCCCATCCACTGCAAAACTACACACTTCCAAATTATCATAGATTTTGCCTATAAGGGCATTGTCTCACAACCTTCTTCTCCTTTTCAGTCTCCTGTAAATTTATCTTACAGACTTTAGCTCTATGAGTCTGTTCACTTTGATTAATTCATATCACTGAGGTCATGTAATATTTGTCCTTTAGTGCATGGCTTGTCTTCAAGGTTCATCCATGTTATCCCATGTGTTAATACTGCATTCCTTCTTACAGCTGAGTATGTATGTATATACCACAATTTGTTTATCCATACATCTATTAATGGACATTTGGGTTGTTTCCAACTTTTGGCAATAGTGAATAATGCTGCCATTAACATTGGTGTACATATATCTGTTCATGTCCCTGCTTTCATTTCTTCTGGGTATATACTCAGCAGTGGGATTTCTGGATCATATGGCAGTTCTATAGTTAGTTTCCTGAGGAACTGCCAAACTGTCTATTTTTCCTTTCACTGCTCATGCTTTGGGTGTAGAGTTCAGGAAACCATTTCCTAATACAAAATCCTGAAGATGCTTCTCTACATTATCTTCCAAGACCTATATGGTCATGGCTCTTATATTTATATCTTTGATCCATCTTGAGTTAATTTCTGTATAAGGTATGAGATGGTCTTCCTCTCTCATTCTTTTGTGTATGGATATCCAGTTCTCCAAGCGCCATTTTTTGAAGAGACCATTCTCTCCCAATTGAATGGGCTTGGTGGCCTTGTCAAATATCAGTTGACTGTATATACGAGGATCTATATCAGAATTCTCAATTCAGTTCCATTCGCCAGTATGTCTATCCATTTGCCAATACCATGCAGTTTTGACCACTGTAGCTTTGTAGTATTTTTTAAAGTCAGGTAGTGTAATTCCCTCCATTTCATTTTTTTTCAATATGTCTTTGGCCTCTTGCCCTTCCAAATAAATTTCATAATTAGCTTTTCCAATTCAGTGAAATATCCTTTGGTAATTTTTATTGGGATTGCATTAAATCTGTAAATCAGTATGGGTAGGATAGACATCTTAATGATGTTTAGTCTTCCTATCCATGAACAGGGAATATTCTTCCATTTATTTAGGTCTTCTTTGATTTCCTTTAACAGTGTTGTGTGTAGTTTTCTGCATAAAAGTCATTTACATCTTTAGTTAAACTTATTCCTTGGTATTTGATTATTTTAATTGCTACTGTACCTGGGAATTTTTTCTTGATTTCCTCCTCCGATTGTTCATCATTGGTGTACAGAAATGCTACCCATTTTTGCACATTGATCTTATCACCTGCAACTTTACTGAGTTCATTTATAAGTTCTACTAGCTTTGTTGTAGAGTTTTCAGGGCTTTCTATGTATAAGATCATGTCATCAGCAAATAGTGAAATTTTTACTTCTTCTTTTTCAATTTGGATACCTTTTATATCTTTTTCTTGCCTAAGTGCTCAAGCAAGTACTTCTAACCCCAATATTAAACAGAAGTGTGAAAGTGGGCATCCTTGACTTGTTGCCGATCTTAGAGGGAAATCTTTTAGGATTTCTACATTGTATATGATGTTAGCTGTGGGTTTTTCATATATACCCTTTATCATGCTCAGAAAGTTTCCTTCTATTCCTATCTTTTGTAGTGGTTTTATCAGGAAAGAGTCCTGTGGTTTGTCCAATGCTTTTTCTGCTTCTATAGAGATGATTGTGTGATTTTTTTCTTTCAATTTGTATACGTGGTGTATTACATTGATTGATTTTCTTATGTTGAACCATCCCTGCATACCAGGGATGAAACCAAATTGGTCATGTGACCCGACCCGCGGATCTATCGAACCGAAACCTGAAAGAGGGAGTGGGAATGATGGAGACAAGAGACACAAAGAATGGAGACAAAACAGGGCTCTGATCAAGTCTCGTTTATTGAGGTTAAGTTGTGGGTATATATGATGAATGAGGAAGCCTCCTGATTGGTTGCTCCTACTATCGTGGAGTCCCCTGATTGGGCATGCCCACTTCGGGCAGGAAACCACCACCCTGGGCACTCCCACCTCTGGCGGGAAACCTCTGGCGGGAAACCTCTGGTGGGAAACCACCGCCCAGTACTGATTGCATAAAGAAGAAGTACAGAACGAGAAATAGGAAATAGTTGCAAAAAATGGCGTTAGCATACAAGATGGCCGTAATAATACCGGTGCCAGGGGCAGCTTCCCACAGTCATGGTGTAGTATTCATTTGGTATGTTGTTGAATATGATTAACAAGTATTTTGTTGAGGATTTTAGCATCTAGTTTCATTATTGAAATTGGTCTATAGTTTTCCTTTCTCGTGACATCTGTTTGGCTTTGGTATTAGGGTGATGTTGGCATCATAGCATCATAGAGTTAGGTAATGTTCCCTCCACTTGATTTTTTCCTGAGTTAAGCAGAATTGGTGTTATTTTTTTCCAGAATGTTTGGTAGAATTCACCTGTGAAGGTATTTGGTCCTGGGCTCTTTTTAGTTGGGAGATTTTTAATGACTAATTCAATTGTCTTACTTGTGATTGATCTGTTGAGTTCATTAATTTCTTCTTTCACCAGTGTACATTGCTTCTGTGTTTCTAGGAATTTGCCCATTTCCTTTAAATTATCTAACCTGTTGGCATACAATTTTTCCAAGTATCCTCTTATGATACTCTTTCTTTCAGTGGGGTCAGTGGTGATATCTCCTTCCTTGTTTCTTATTTTATGTATTTTCATCTTCTCTCTTTTTTTCTTTGGTAATCTAGCTAAGGGTTTGGCAATTTTATTAATCTTCTCAAAAAACAAGCTTTTGGTTTTGCTTATTTTTTCTAATGTGTTCTTATTTTCAATTTCATTTAACTCTGCTCTAATCTTTGTTATTTCCTTCTTTCTACTTTCTTTGGGGTTAGTTTGTTGTTCTTTTTCTAGTTCCTCCAGGTGTCCAGTTAGGTCTTTAATTTTAGCTCTTTCTTCTTTTTTAATATAGGCATTTATGGATATGAATTTCCCTCTCAGTACAGCTTTTGCTGCATCCCATAGGTTTTGATAAGTTGTGTTGTCATTTTCCTTCATTTCAAGGTAATTACTGATTTCATTTGCAATTTCCTCCTTGACCAACTGATTGTCTAAGAGTGTGTTGTTTAACTTCCATATCTTTATGCTTAATCTGTTTCTCTGCCCATTACTGATTTCCAGCTTCATTCCACTGTGATCAGAGAAATTACTTTGTATAATTTCCATCTTCCTGAATTCATTGAGAGTTATTCTGTAGCCTAACATGTGGCTTATTCTGGAGAATGATACATGTGCACTCGAGAAGAATGTGTATCCTGCTATATTTGGGTGTAATGTTCGGTTTATGTCTATTAGGTATAGATCCCTTAATGTATTATTCAAGGTCTTTGTTTCTTTATTGACTCTCTGTCAACATGTTTTGTCTAATGGTGATAATGTTGTATTAAAGTCCCCCACTATAATTGTAGAGGCATCTATTTCTCCACTTAGTTTTTCCAATGTTTGCCTCATGTATTTTGAGGCGACCTGGTTAGATGCATACATGTTTATGACTGTTCTTTCTTCTTAATAGACTTCCCTTTTTATTAATATATAGTGTCCTTCTTTGTTTCTTACAATAGTTTTGCATTTAAAGTCTATTTTGTCTGATATTAGTATAGCTACTCCTGCCCCTTTTGGTTATTGTTTGCATGTAAAATTGTTTTCCAACCATTCACTTTTTGCCTCTTTGCGTTCCTGGGCCTAAGGTGAGTTTTTTGTAGACAGCATATGGATGGGTCATATTTCCTTATTCATTCTGCCAGTCTGTGTCTCTTGATTGGAGAGTTTAAGCCATTAACATTCAGTGCTATTACTGTCAAAGAATTACTTCCATTAGCCATATTTTTTTTAGGTTTATGTATACCATATGTTGTTTTTATTTCTCTTTTATCTTTTTAGTTATTTTTACACTCTCCTTCAACTCTCTCTCTCTCTCCTGTTTTTTCCTTTCAACCTCTGCAGAATTCCTTTTAATATTTCTGAAGGGCAGGTTTCTTATTGACAAACTCTTTTAATTCTTTTATCTGTGAATATTTTGAACTCTCCCTAATTTTTGCATGCTGGCTTTGCTGGATAGAGAATTCTTGGCTGGATTTTTTTTTTTTTCTTTTAGCACCTTAACTATGTCATACCACTGCCTCTTGCCTCCATGGTTTCAGATAAGAAATCAGCATTTAATCTTATCAAGCTTCCCTTGTATGTGATGGATCTCTTTTTACTGGCTGCTTTCAGTATTCTCTCTTTGTCTTGAGCATTGGACAATTTGACAAGTATATGTCTTGGGGTAGGCCTGTTAGGATATTTACTCTTTGGGGTATGCTGCACTTCTTGGACATGTATGCCCATGTTCCTCAATAGAGTTGGGAAATTTTCAGCCATTATTTCCTCCAACACTTCTTCTGTCCCCTTTACCTTCTCTTCTTCCTCTGGGATACCTATGATGTGTATGTGCATTTCATGTTGTCATTCAAGTCATTAAGTCCCTTCTAGATTTTTTCCATCTTTTTATATATCCGCTCTATTATGTGTCTGATTTCAAATGTACTGTCTTCCACATAACTGATTCTTTCCTCTGCCTGTTCAAATCTGCTGTTATGTGCTTCCAGTGTATTTTTGATTTCTTGCATTGTGCCATTCATCACCATCATATCCGTTATCTTTTTATGTATGTTTACAGTTTCTTTATATGTTCTCCCAGTGTCTTCTTATTATCCTTAATCCCTTCCTTCATTTCATTAAGTTGATTCATGATATCTTTGGATATCTTTGATTAGTTGTTCCATGTTCTGCATCTCCTCCTGTTTTTAGTTTGTTCATTAGACTGGGCCATGTCTTCATGTTTCTAATATGGTTTGTAATTTTTTGTTGGTGTCTAAGCATCTGTTTATCTTGATGAATTTATTCAGTTGATTATCTTTTCTTTCTACTCTAGGGTTTTATTTTTTCATTGTTTTTGTGCATTGTAAGGTTTCTCTTTGACACTTCATTCTTATTATTCTATTTCCTTGCTGTTGTCTATGTTCCTTTGGGGAAATAAAAACAATTAGAACCAGAGGAAAGGAAAGAGATAAGAAGAGAAAAAGAATAATAGTAATAATAATTTAAAAAGATAGAAGAGGAACCATACAACATCTAAGAAAATAAATAATCAATATGAGTAAAAATTAATAAGAAGTATAGAGGAATAAGATTTAAAAAGTGGAATAGAAAAATATGAAATGAGGAACAAAATAGAGAAAAATATATAGAATGCATTAAAAGGCAAGAATGATTGGAAGAGAGGAAAAGAAAAAAAGTTTAGGAAAGGAAAGAAAATAGAGAAAAAAAGAGTGAGAGAGAGAAATAAAATTTTCTTTAAAATGAAGACCAAACAAAATGACGTGGAATGAATGAAAAACAACAGAAAAGAGAAGACAGAAAAATGAAAGAAAGAAAAGAAATAATGTAGATATAAAAAAATCAGTAAAAGAAAAAGGGGGGGGGGGCGACAAAGAAAGGGGAAACACAGCAAACAAGAAACAAAACAGCAGCAACAACTACAACAACAACAACAAAAAAACAACCAAGGAAAAACCGTCTTCCTTTTAGGCCCCCAAGTAGCTTCTCAGGCTGCTGTTGTTCATCAATCAATCACCCTGCAGCCTGTCCTCTACAGGTGATGTACCAGGTTTTAGCGATTAAAATTTTTTTAATTAAATTTTTTTTTAAATAACAGATCCAAGAAGGCCTAAAACAAACAGAAAGTCTATATGTTCCCTGTTATAATGTATCAGCTAGATGCCTGTAAACTCAGTGCATCACTCTCAAGACATTGAACCAGGGGCCTGGTATATGCAATGCAGGAATTTCTCCACTGCGCTAAATTGTCTTCTCAGGTTACTGAGTCTTCAGAGAGCTGTCTGCCCCCTTTCACCCAGGCATTTTTAGACTTCTACAATTTGCTAGAGTCCTGCTGATTAGGCACCTGGCCCTGCCCCCTCTCTAATCTAATTGATTTCTCTCCCCAGCCTGCTGGTCATGACAACCTGCCTGAGCAGTTCCCCTCTCCCTTCTCCCCAACGGGTCAGTTTCCCTTCCAAAATTCAAAGGGGTTCAGCTGGCCAGACTTACCAAAAAGAAACCATTTTCCACCCTCTCCCAGACCCCTCTTCCCCCAAGAGAATGCACCCTCCCAGTCCCTTGGCAGCAGCAAGCCAGGGCACCAAGGCTACTTGCCCTGAGGGTGTATATATGTGCCATTTCCAGCTACAGGTGCGAGCAACTCATGGTTTTCATTTGGCTTCTTTAACTTTCCAGTACCCTCCTAGATGACTCAGAGCACTTTCCCATTCTATATATATCCAAAGCACCTCCTTTACATAGGTCCCTGCCCTTATCTTCACTTTTTTTGTGAGGGTCGGTCTCTGCTGACCTACTCCATCGTCATTTCCCCGGAAGTCACTACTGATTTTTGAATGTTGGTCTTGTACCCATCTATATACTTGAATTTTTTTATTAGCTCTAGTAGCTTTGTTGAGGATTTATCAGGATTTTATATATTTGTGATCATGTTATCTACAAATAGGGAAAGTTCTACATCTTCCTTTCCAGTTTGGATAACTTTTATTTCTTTTTTTATGTTTTTTCTTGCCTAATTTCTCTGGCTTGAACTTCCAGTACAATGTTGAATAACAATTCATAGAATGGGCATCCTTGTCTTGTTACTGATCTTAGAGGGAAAGCTTTCAGTCTTTCATCATTGAGTATGATGTTAGCTGTGAATTTTTTATATATGTTCTTTATTAAGCTGAGGAAATTTCCTATGATTTCTAGTTTTCTACATGTTTTTGTCATGATCAGGTACTGGATCTTGTCAAATGCATTTTTTTAATCAATTGAGATGATCATGTGTTTTTTCCCATTGTTCTATTACTGTGGTGTATTACACAAATGGATTTTCTTGTGGTTCAGCATCCTTGCATAGCTGGGATAAATCCCACTTGATCATGGTGTATAATTCTTTTAAAGTGCTTTGGATTCAGTTTCCTAGTGTTTTTGTGTGGAGTTTTTTTAATTAATTTTTTTAATTTTTAAAGAAGCTTTAGATTATATAAATGTCACGTAAAAAATATAGAGAACTCCCATATGCTCTACCCCTTCCCCCTCCTACATTTTCCCACATTAACAACCTCGTTCATTAATATGGTACATTTGTTATAATTGATGAACACATATTTGAAGCATTGCTACTAACTGTGGAGTAAAGTTTACATTATAGTTTAAACTCTGTCCCACACAATTTTATAGGTTGTAACAAAATGTATAATGGCCTTTATCCTTCATTGCAATGTCATTCAGGACAATTCCAATGTCCTGAAAATGCTCCCATATTACACCTATTCTGCCCTCTCCCTCCCTTCAGAACCTCTTGTGGCCACTGCCTTTATACCAATGATAACTCTTCCATTGCTAGAAAAATAAGTCTATCTTGTAGAATTTTGCATCTAAATTTATAGGGGATATTTGTCTGTAACTTTCTTTTCTTATGATATCTTTACATGCTTTAGAAGTAGAGTGATGTTGGCCTTTTAGACTGAGATAGAAAGCAGTCCTTCCTCTTCAATTTTTGGAAGAGTTTTAGCAGGATCAGTGTTAATTCTTCTTGGAATATTTGGTAAAATACACCAAGCCATCTGGTCTTGAGCTTTTCATTGTTGGGAGGTGTATTAGTCAGCCAAAGGGGTGCTAATGTGAAATACCAAAAATGGGTTGGTCTTTATAAAGGATATTGATTTGGGGTAGAAGTCCACAGATACCAGGCCATAAAGCATTAAATTTCTTCTCTCACCAAAGTCCATTGCCATGTGTTGGAGCAAGACAGCTGCCGACGTTTGCCAGGGTTCAGGCTTCTTGGGTTCCTCTCTTCCCGGGGCTGTGTTTCTCTCTGGGCTTAGCTCCTGTTTCCTCCAGAAGGTCAGCTGTAGACGATCAGGTGAATGGCTCATTTCTCTTCTCCTGGGGCCTTCTTTCCAACATCAAAACTGCTTCTCAAAAAACTGCTTCAACTCTGTTGGTTGCCTTGCC
Source organism: Tolypeutes matacus (assembly GCA_026826555.1). NCBI lineage: Eukaryota > Metazoa > Chordata > Mammalia > Cingulata > Chlamyphoridae > Tolypeutes > Tolypeutes matacus. Next base: position 17,936,706 of record JAKSZT010053881.1, read on the forward strand.
TTTTATATTCGATTCCCCACCCACCAAGGGGTGGGGCTCAACGTCCTACTGACATGGCCCAGTCAACGCCCTAATCATAACTGAATATGCCCAGATTAACAGATCAGTTTACAAGCATGATCCAATTATATTTTTGGAATTCATAATTACATTAAATTGGCCAACGGCTACAGGAGGTTTTTGATTTCTGATTCTATCTCTTTACTTGTTATTGGTCTGTTGAGATCTTCTATTTCTTCTTGTCTCAGTATATAGTTGGTGCATTTCTAAGAATTTGTCCATTTCATCTTGGTTATCTAACTGGATGGCAACCAATTGTTCATGGTATCCTCTTAAAACCCTTTTTATTTCTGTGGGGTCGGAGGTAATGCCCCCCCTTTCATTACAGATTTTAGTTATTTGCATCCTTTCTTTTTTCTTTGTGAGTCTAGCTAAAGGTTGTCAATTTTATTGATTCTTTCAAAGAACCAACTTTTGTTTCATTGATACTCACCACTGTTTTTTTTTTTTTTTATTATTATGGGTAAAAATCAAAATTCTCACAATACATACAAACATTTGCAAAATGATATATAAATATATATGTATATATGTGTATTTGCTTACAAAAATGTTATTTATATATATATATATATACATATATTTTAAGAGGTGCTTAGATTACCTAAAATATTACACGGAACCCACTGGGATTCCCATGTCACCACTGTTTTTTATTCTCCATTTCATTTATCTCTGCACTCATCTTTCTTATTTCTTTCCTTCTGTTTGCTGTAGTTTCAGTATGCTCTTTTTTCCTTAGATTTTCTAGTTGTTAGGCTAGGTCTCTAATTTGAGATCTTTCTTCTTTTTTAATGTAAACATTTTCGAGCTATAAAGTTCCATCTCAAAACTCTCTTTTCTGCATTCCGTAATATTTGGTATGTTGTGTTTTCATTTTCATTTGTCTCAAGACATTTTCCCTTGAAAGATCTTGAGACAAATGAAAAAGTTCCCATTTTCCCTTGTGATTAATTCTTTAAGCCATTGGTTGTTCAAGAGTGAGTTGTTTAATTTCCATACATTTGTGAATTTTTCAATTCTCCCTCTGTTATTGATTTTTAGCACCATTAAATTGTGGTTGTAGAATATACATGGTATGATTTCAATACTTTTTCATTTATAGAGGGTTATTTTATGACCTATAATATAGTTTATCCTGGAAAATGATCCACGTACACACAAGAAGAATGTGTATTTTGCTTCTGTTGGGTGAAATTTTCTATACATGTCTGTTAGGTCTAGTTGGTTTGTAGTATCATTCAAGTCTTTTATTTCTTTATTGATTTTCTGTCTAGATGCTCTGTCAATTACTGAAAGTAGTGTATTATAGTCTCCTTGTAGAACTATCCATTTTTCCATTCAGATCTGTCAATATTTGCGACATATGTTTTAGACCTCTGCTCTTAGGTGCATATAAATTTATAATGTTATGTTTTCTTGGGGAATTGACCCTTTATTGGTATATAGTGATCTTCTTGTCCCTTGTAACAGTTTTTGACTTAAAGTTTATCTTATCTTTTAGTATAGCTGCCACAGCTCTCTTTTGGTTAATATTTACTTGGTATATATTTTTCCTCCCTTTCACTTTCAACCTACTTTTATCTTTGAATTTAAGGCAAGTCACTTGTAAACAGCATTCTTTTTTATCTATTCTGCCAATCTGTGCCTTTTCACTGGAGAATTTAATCCATTTACATTTAAAGTAACTATTGATGATGCAGGACTTTCTTTTGCCATCTTACCATTTAGTCTTTGAAAGTCTTATACCTATTTTATCCCTCAAATCGTCAGTTAATGCCTGCATTCATTTTTATTTTTTGTAATGTTACCATTTTCAGTCTCATCTCATTTCTTTCTGGATATATTTTTCAAATATTTTCTTTGTGATTACCATAGGCCTTAAATTTAATATCTTAAATCTATAGCAATCATGTTTGATTCAATACCAACTTAACTTCAATAGCATACACTTACACCACTCCCATATCTTTCCACCACTACCACTTTTCTGTTTTCCTTGTTACAAATTATACTTTATGCATTGTGTGTCCAAAACCATGGATTTATCATTAGTTTTAATGAATTTTCATTTTAGAAGTTGTAAGTAAAAACATTCAGTTACCAAAAAATACAATAGAACTGGCATTTATAATTACCCGTATGTTTACCTTTAATGGAGATTTTTATTTGTTTATGCCACTTCAATCCACTTTCTAGTGTCCTTTCCTTTTGGTCTGAAGAACTTGCTTTGGAATTACATGTGGGCCAGGTCTGTTGGTGACAAACACCCTCAGCTTTTGTTTATCAGGAAATGACTATATCTCCTTTGAAAGACATTCTCACCAGGTATAAAATTCTAGGTTGGCAATTGTTCTCTTTCAGCATTTTAAATGTCTTGTCCCACTGCCTTCTTGCCCCCATGGTTACTGATGAGAAATCTGCACATAATCTTATTGGGACTGTCTTGTACTTACCACTTTGCTTTATTCTTGCAGCTTTTAGAACTCTTGCTTTGTCCTTGGCATTCAACAGATTGACTAGTAGGTGTCTAGGCCTGGATGTCTACTACTTCATCCTGTTTAGTGTTTGTTGGGAATATTGAATGTGCATATTCATGACTTTCATTAAATTGGGGGAAATTTTTGCCATTATTTCTTTGAATATTCCCTCTGTCTATTTCTCTCCTCTCTTTCTGGGACTCCCACAATACTTCTATTGGTATGCTTGATGGTGTGCCACAGGTTTCTTAAGCTCTCTTCACTTTTTCATTCTTTTGTCTTTCTGCTTGTCGTGACTTAGAGCTATGTACTCTCAGAGAAACATATTCTAAACTTAATCCATTCCTGTGGGTGTCAATCCATCTCAGGAAGTCTTTTGATGAGGTTGCTTCATTTAAGGTGTGTATCAACTGAATAAGGATAGGTCTTAATCTGATTATTTTAGAACTTTATAAGCAGAATGAAATTCAGACACAGGGAGCAGCCACAAGTTGGAAGTAAATGGAACTGAAAAGTCAAGAAACTAAAACAGTTTTTGCTACTGGAAAGTGAGGTGCTGCTATTAAAATATCTAAAATGTGGAACTGGCTTTGGAATTGGGTAATGGGTAGAGGCTGGAAAAATTGTGAGGATTCAAAAATGAGACTGAGTTTTAGAGAAAGTTTTTATTGTCTTAGAGAATACATAATTCATCATTAATAGAATATTTGTAGAAATATGCATACTAAAAATACTTCTGGTAAGGCCTTAAAAGGAAATGATGACTATGTTATTGGAAATTGGAAGAAAGATGATCTTTATTATAAAGTGGCAATGAACTTGGTGAAATTGAGTTCTGATATTGGCTGGAAGGCAGAACTTGAATGCGATGAACTCGGATATTTAGCTGAGGAGATTTCCAAGCTAAGTGTAGAAAGTGCAGCCTGTTTTCTCCTGGCAGCTTATAGTAAAATGTAAGGGGAAAGGGATACTTGAGAATTGAACTCTTAAATACAAAGAAACCAGAAATTGATGGCTTGGAAATTTCTGAGCCCATCTAGACTGTGTGCTCTTAGATCAGAACCAGATGTGGCTCTATCAGGGACCTCGCTGAGCTTCTGGAAAGTGAGTCCCCAGAGAATAGGGCTTCATGTGAGGGTTTACTTGAACATGGATCCAATCAACCATTTCAGTAGAAGTCAGAACTGGAAAGTAGTTATGTAAGAAGCATCTGTGGAAATATCTATTGTCTGGTGGTTTGGTGAAATGCATGCAAAGCTGACAAGGCTTTGCAAAATTTTTTGAGCAGAACCACTACCAGGTTGTACTGAAAGGGACAGAAAATGCGCAAAGTGAATGAAGAATGACTTCAAAGGCAAAACCTTGGACCGAGAGATCGGGCCCATTCACATGTGTGGAAAGGGCATGTTCACCCCTGCATTTGAAAGTGCTGCCACCCTAATCCTTGGAGGGTGGGGCCTGTGCCTTGGAATTCATACAGAGAGTCTGGCTACCACACAATGTTTAAAGAGAGTAGGGCCTTTGCCCCAGTGTTTGCAGAGAGCCTGGCCATCAATCCAGTCCTTGGAGAGGTAGGGCCTGTGCCCCAGATTTGTAGAAAGTCTGGTTATCATCCTGTTGCTCAGAGAGGGTGGAGCCTTCATCCCAGTGTTCAAAGAGAGCATGGCTATTACACAAGCACTTGGAAGGGGTGGAGCTGCAACTCCTTCAGGCCCAGAGTACAAAACAACCATCCATAGGTGACTCTGAGAACTTGAAATCTAATGGTATTCCTGCTGGGATTTGGACTTATTTGGGACCTATGACCCCTGTTTTCCTTCCAATTTCTCCTTTCTGGAATGAGAATGTTTATCCTATTCTTGTCCCACCATTGTATATTGGAAGTAGATACCTTGATTTCTATGTTTTACAAGGTCCACAGAAGAGTGGAATTGTGCTCCAGGACAGACCACACCCATAACCAATTTTGAAGAGATTTTGTACTTAGCATTGTTACTGAAATGGTAAGGCTTGAAATGGCTTAAGGCTTTTGTGATGTTGTGATGGAATTAATGTATTTTGCATGTGGAAAGAACATGTCTTTTTGGGGGGTCCAGAGTGTGGGCTGTGGTGGCTTGAGCTATGTACCTCACAAAAACATGTTCTTAATCTTAATCCATTGTTGTGGGTGTAAACATATTGTAAGTAGGACCTTTTGATGGAGTTAGTTCAGCTAAGGTGTGGCCCAACTGAATCAGGATGAGTCTTAATCCTATTGCTGGTCTCCTTTATAAACAATGAAATTCAGACACAGGGAGAAGCCAGAAGCTGGAAGTCAATAAAACTGAAAATCCAGGAAACTAAAACACTGGTCCTACTCCTGAATCATTTCAATTGTCTTGTCTTTGACTTCATTGACTTTCTTCTGCCAGCTCCAATCTGCTGCTGAAAGCCTCTAGGGAATTTTTCATATCACTTCTTGTGGTTTTCAACATCATTATTTCTGTTTGGTACCTTTTAAAGATTTCTGTCTCTTTATTGAGATTCTCATATTGTTCATTCTTTGTTTTCCTGATATCCTTTAATATTTTTCCATGTTTTCCTTTACCTCCTTGAGCATTTTGAGGACCATTTTTAAAAAGTTTTTGTTCAATATTTCCAAAGTCTGGTCTTCTTCATTGATGGTTTCTGGATTTTTATCTTTTTCCTTTGGATGGGCCATCATTTCCTGTTTCTTTGTTTGTCTTGTAATAATTTTGCACTATTTAAAGTGTTAAGTCTAGGATTTAGTGTCTGTGTTAGACAGCCAAAGGAGTGCTGATGCAAAGTACCAGAAATCTCTTGGCTTTTATAAAGAGTATTTATTTGGGGTAAAAGCTTACAGTTACAAGGCCCTAAAGAGTCCAACTCAAAGCTGCTTTCTCACCAAAGTCTGTTGCCACATGTTGAAGCAAGATGGTGGTTGATCTCTGCCTGGTCTCTCCTTCCTTCTTCTTCTTAAGGCTCCATGGGTCCGGCTTCTTCTGATCTCAGCTGTAGGCTGGTATAGAGCTAATCTATTAGGGCTTTGTATATCAGTCTGGCATAAGGGTCATTTCTTTCCAGGCTTTCTCAGCTGCTCAGCTGCAATCAGGCGAATGGCTTAGCTCTCTCCAGGGCCCCAGGATCAAACATGACAGAGTTCTTTCCTCTTTTTCTTGTGTCTTCTTGAGAGTGTCCATTTATATCAGCCCACCAAGGGATTGGAGACTCAATCCTGAGTCATGCCCTACTGAAGTGGTAAAATCAAAACCCTAATCTTAATGGGTAATTTAATCAAAGACATCTCAGGTGAATCTAATACAATCAAAGGGGATCACACCCAGAGGAATAGATCAGTTTACAAACATAATCTTTCTTTGGGGGATTCATAAATAATCTCAAACTGCCACAGTGCCTGAGTCTATTAATCCAGTTTGTATCCATCTAATGATATGATTTCCTTGAGTGCCAGGAACTAACAAAAACACACAAACCAATGCAAAGAACACCTTCACCATCTTTGGACATTGGTTCTGTGTTGGCTGATGCTCTCCTTCAAAGTTTAGCTCTTCTAACAAAATCACTTCAAGATAAATGTGAAGTGTAGGGTTTTCTCTGTCTTTTCTGAGCTTGAGTCTTGTCCTGGGCTTGTGCTTGCTCAGGACCTTAGAAATTCCCTTGTTCACAGAAATTCAAATGCCCCCTCTACTCCCTATGAAATAGACTTCTTCCTCCCAGGAGCTCTACTGTACGACTTATAGAAGGCAAATCCTTTGCTCCAGGCCAGTCTGATGTAATTGTTTCTTACACTGCTTTCCAAGTCTGCAAGCTGCTTCTGCTTGCAGGGCAAATTCTGGACGGTCTACCTAGAGACAAGTTTCCTAAATTAATTTTTCAGACTGCCATTCATTAGACTGGCATGGACATACAGACCCTGCAACATGCACATAAGGGTTACTCTGCTCCCTCTGGAGCATGGCCAGGGACCCATAATAGGAGTTCAGGCTAACTCCACACACTGTGCCAAGAAGACGGTGAGGGAGTTACCCTCAAGGTCACCACAAAGTTCTCCTATCATTTTTAAAGCTGTGTTTTCTTGATTTCTCACTTGCTCGGTTACTGCAATCCTTTAACTTTTTTCAAAAGTTCTGGGGACAATGGTTCTTCCAGATTTTGCTAGTTGTCCAAAGATTCTGTGGAAGAACAGCACCCTGGAGCCCTTAGGCTACCATCTTGGTCAACTGGAAGGTACTTCCTTACTTTTTGATACTGTAAGATATTCCAGGGTCATCTTATATTTTCCCTGCCCTGGCCCTCAAATGAACCATTTCTCCAAGGAGATATTTCTTTTATTAGAAAATGATATTTAGCAAACAAGATCTATGCCCTGGTACTGTTCTTCATTTCTCCTGGGTGCCATTGCTTCTAGATCATCTCCAGGGACAGAGCTAGGAAATATATATTAACCCATTTATACACATAGAGCTAAAAAATGTTTTCTGTGTTAATCCATCCATTTATATATTAAGCCAAACAAGAATGCATACTGATATCTCGGACTCTAATCCAGTAAAACATGGCTTATTCTAGCTTTCCCTTCTTGCTTATCTGTAACCTCCCACTCTAACAGTGAAAATCTTAGAACCCTCCACTCATCATCCATCTATTTATTTGTTAAATACCAGTATGCATGTAAAACAGCCATGAGAAACAAATTTACTAACTATAATACGATGTTTATATACAGTTCTTTTTGTCTTTATCCTTACAGTTTCAGCCAAAACACCATTTTTCAAATTTACTTATATAAACTTCTCCTCTCCTCCCCTAATTCACACTGTTTAATGCAGTTATTTTGTGCATTTGTAACATAATTAGATTCTGCATAAAGTCTGCATTCCATCCTGGGATCGCTGGCATGCTGGTTGATTATTTTTATAGTTTGCATGCATTAAAGTTCACCCTATGTGATGTGAAGTTCTTTAGATTTTAACAAATGCCAAATGAAAAGAGTTATGCATCCACCATCCCATTACCATACAAAATAGCTCCATCACCCTAAATTTTTCCTGTTTGTAGCCTTTGAAGTCAACCACTCCTCTACCCTATAACCCCTTGCAACCACAGATAAGTTTTCCATCCCAGTGGCATTGCTTTTTCCATAATTTCATATGAATGGAATGATACAATATATAGACTTTGAGGTCTGGCTTCTTTCTTAAAAAACTGCATTTAAGATTCACTCATGTTTTTGCGTGAATCAGAAACTTGTTACTTTATATCATTGACTAATATATCACTGTATGGATGTACCACAGTTTGTTTAGGCATTTCCCTGCTGGAAGACATCTTAGTAGCTTCACCTTTTAATGACTTTGGAAAAAGCTGCTCTATATATTCACATACAGATTTTTGTGTGAGCATAAGCTTTCAATTCTTTTGGGGAATACCTAGGAGTGTGACTGCTGGGTCTTATGGCAAGTCCATGTTTATCTATATAAGAAACTGCCAAAATGCTTTCCAGGAGCTCTCTTAAATATTGTAATGTGGATTGGAGATTACAATTCTTAAGCCAGTTCAACTGCAAAATTAAGTCATAGCATTAATAATTTTTTATCATAATAACAAATTTTTTTAAAAACTGTCCCAGTTTGAAGCAACTCTAAAAATGTCAACAACTACTGGTGACTGGGAGCCCTCACATGAATTTCATGCAGCTAACACCATCTGTGAAAAGTGTTTTATTACTCAAATACAAATATCACTAGGATAAAGCTTTCTTTGTTTTGAGGATATTTATAGCCAATATAGGTAACTCATAAAGAAATTAATTTTAGACATGGAATTTTCTGCAGAGCACATAAAAATTCTGCAAATAGGAATGAGCAACTTGTTTGTCCTACTTTAAAGCATCATGCCTCTCAAGTGTAATAATATCAAGCTATAAATTTTCAATGTATTTTTTATTAGAGAAGTTATGAGCTTACAAAACAATCATGCATAACGTGCAAACTTTCCATACATCACCCCTCCACCAACACCTTGCATTGTTGTGAAACATTTATTACAATTATGAAATAAATCATCAAAATATTACTACTATCTTTGGGCCATAGCTTACATTTGGTATATTTTTCCATACATGTCTTTATTATTAACATCATGTATTAGTATTGGACATTTGTTGTAGTTCATGAGAGAATGCTCTCATATTTGTACTATTAACCACAGTAAAAAATTAAATGATGGTCTCTTAATCATTAGTAAAACCCATCTTTTGTATGGCATGTATCTTGCATGATACTTTGACCACTTCATCTAATAATAATAGGTAGAATTATTCCAAAAGTATTTGACAGTTACCCTTATATCATCTTCAACTTTCTTCATTAAGTTCAACCACACATTTTAAGTATTTTTCTAAATTTGTTTGCTGAAATGTAAGCTAAATTATCAGCTCTTTAAGAGGCAAGACTGTGTCTTTTACCTTTCCTAGAGCTCCAGGGAGTCAAAAATTGCACATGCAAGTATTTAAGTAGGCATTATCAAGTAATTGCATGTGTAAGTTATGTGCAACCTATCTTTTATATTTCTCCCCAAAGAAAGAAGATGGGGAAAAATAATAGATTACCAATATAAATAAAATGGATTTTATTTTCACTCTTATTATCTCCTCTGTCCATGAAGTCCTATGCAGCTTCTGAAAAGCTGAGCTAGTTATTTACTCTAATTCTTCCTCATTTTTTAAAATAAATATTTCCCATTCTTGTCTTTTGTACCCCCCCCAAAAAAAAAAAAAAAAAAAAACAAAGAGAAAGTTATTTATCTAACCATTCTAGAGCATGACTGTGCGTGCAAATATCACACTGACTAAAATTTGCAAAATTCAATGTGGATTTTACCCTTCACTCCACATCCCTATTAGTAGGGTTAACCTAGAGCAAACTATCTTCAGTGTGGATAAATAAAAAGAATTGGGGAGAGGTAATTCCTTCTCTGAATTTGGGATCTAGGACCAACTTTGTAGTGGCTTGAATAGTGGTCCCCCAAAATCTGTGTCCCCTCAGAACCTCAGAATGCAATCTTACTTAGAAATAAATCTTTGTGGATATAATTTAGTTAAGATGAAGTAACACTGAATCCGGGTGGACCCTAATCCAATGATTGGTGTCCTTGTGAGAGGAAGAGAGCGCACGCAGAGAGACACACAGAGAAGAAAGCCAAATGATGATGGCGGCAGAGGCTGCAGAGATGCAACAAGAAGCCAAGAAATGCAAATGATTGCCAAGAACCACCAGAAGCTAGAAGCAAGGAAGGATTCTTCCTTCTAGCCTTGACCGGGGGCTTGGCCCTGCCAATGGTTGACTTTGGACTTCTAGTCCCCAGCACTGTGAGACAATAAATGTCTGTTGTTTCAAGCCACCCAGTTTGTGGTCATTTGTATGGCAGCCCTAGGAAAGTAATACAAACTTCATGGGTGTGCAGCCTGTGTGCAGTTGCACGGGGCCCTGCACTTAGAGCACTGGTGCTGTGCTCTGCTGCCTCCTTCTTGAATTCTTAATAATTTCTGAAAAGGGAGCTCATTTTCATTTTGCATTGGGCCCCACAAATTATGTAGTTGGTCCTATCAGGACCGCATTTAATCATCAATCAAGACACTGCAAATACACTCTATGGAACTGTGAGTACTTTTTTCTTTCTAGCAGAATCTATTTTTAGGGCCATAGCTCCTGAATCAACCAACTTGGTTCTGCAAAGGCTACAGTTCTACAAATTCTTCTCTCCTGGTTTGTTAGAGGTGAGGGTGGGGTAGGGGAAAAGTGAGGAGGGGAGTTATGGTCAAAAACCTTCCTTTGAAGTTTTTATATTTAGGAGACCTTTCCTAATGGTGCAGATTTACAAAGAGCCTTATGATTTAAGGAGCTACATCCAGTAATCCCACTTCCATCATCCCCCAAAGAATTCTCTATTTTCTGTTCCAGGACTGGTAATCAGAGGGAATAAGGTAAGACGGATGGTAGTTGGCCTTAGATAGCTCTGGGTATGAATCCCATTTCCACCACTCCCTAATTTTTTTTATCTTGGACGAATTAACCACTGAGGCTCAGTTTATTTTTAATCTCAATAATAAGGGGTGATGATAACTATCTAAAGATTTGTATAAAGGTTTGAAAATATACTAGCACATCTTTATTACTCAGTAAACATTATTGTGGAACTATTCCCACTAAAATCTGCATATCCTTGGGTGATTAACATATTAAAGTCTCCTTGGGTCTTCTCCCAGGGCTTCTCAGTTCAAGGCTCTTTTCTTCTTTATTAAATTGCCAACAAAGTTTCATTAGTTGTATTTGTGCCCTACCAGAAAATCATAAAGGACAAAGAGTAGACTCCAGCACATCATCACTGTTCCTCACACTGGATAGACTCTTATTAAATTGTTGTGAATGATTAAAAGAAAGTGCGAGAGAACATCAAAAACAACATTTATTAACAAATTTGCCTCACCAAAGGTCTATAAACATGTCTCCCATCTTGAAGAACTGATTTCTCTGAGTTTCTTCTCTTGCTTACTATTTAAGATATAAGAAGTAAGAGGAGAGATTTCTAATCTAGGTTTTGCTTATAAATCTTTACTTCTTGTGCAGGGAAAAAATTGAGTTTTGAATTCAGTATCATTCCCTTAAATACTAAATAAAAAAATTTGCTCCAGAAGGAACAATCTAAATTTTCAATGTCTTTATATTGAAGAAATAGGGTTAAGCATTATTCCATGCTATAACCATCACCAAATGATGTAGCTAAATTGCAAAAGGATATTTTCATAGAGGACATTAAATGCTGAAGTTGTTCAGAGCTATTAGTAATCACGCTTCAGTTGATGAAGGTAACAAGTGAACAATCTAAATGTCTTATCAAATTCCACCATCAAAACCTGCCCTGCCACAGCGACTTATGCATTGAAACTTTGGCGCAATGGCTTTCTTTGTTTGTGCCTGATTGTTGACATTGCCTCTTTAGAGGAAATTACATCAAACAAGAAACTGGTATGCCAAGGGGCACAACCTTAGAGCCAGCCTTCTCACCTTCCTCAAAAAGTTCAATTTGCTTAAAACCAGTTAGAAGATTGGTTTGTTCTATAAACCTTCCGATCAAGGTTGTGAATTCTCAATAGGTCATGACAATCTATTTTGCAAATCTGTATTACAATTTGTGGCTCTGTATTACTTCCCAGAATAAACACATCAATCCTGTTACTTAATGAACTTGTTTTCCCATTTAATTAGTCATTGAATTTCAGACCTAAAACCTTTGGAATTATTTCATACAGCCCCTTTATTTTACCATACAGGAAACTGAGACCAGATAAGTTACTCACTCAAAATCTTGCAGCATGTTAATGACCAAGGTGGAGCTAGAACCTGTCTCTTGACTCCTGAGTCTAGTGTCCTTTTTGTTAATAAGTCCTGCCACTCTAAAGCTTATTACACCTTCTGTACCTCAGGGGGAAAAAAATTGTCTCTACTCAGTATGATGGAGAAGCAAGAGGCACAAATATAGATGAAAATCTCAGACAAAATAAGAGTGTTTATTCTTATTTTATCTATATATTCCCACCCACATTTGGGTAAAGTTTAGGAAGATAATATTTTTGGAATTATGAAAATTTCTCCCATTAACTTGTAGTACATACAGGATACTATTTGTCTAAACACCAAGAGTGCAAATGCCTGGGTGATATCAGCTGCCACAAACATGAAACAGCTGCACCACAATGTAAATCCCGGATGGTTGCACCAAGTTGGTGTGATTTAAGCTTCACTTCCTCAAGTCTTCACCATCTCAAGGGTCCTGGATATACGTTCATTCAAGGATGGTTTTCTCTTGCCATAATCAAAATACATCTGGCTTAGGCTCAAGATTTTCCAACAAACTCAGAGCTAACCCTGGATTTAGCGATGTGTGTGACACGAGGCCCAAGGAAATCTATCCAAATGTTTAGAATGTTGCTCCTTATTCAGAGTCTCTCCCTCAAATCCTACCTTACCATAATACCAGGCTCAGCACCTCCCTGGCTCAAGCCCCAAACCCCATCCCTACTTCACCACTAAGGTCCTACATCAAATGGGAATTTGCTTCACAGTCTAATGTCACAAGGGAACTTCTTAAAAATTCCCATGCTACCTCTAGACATATTGAATCAGAAACTCTGGAAGTGGGACCCTGCCATCTGTGTTTTAACAAGGCCTCCAGGTGATTATAATGGAGTGGATTATAAACTGATTCATTAAAACACCCACAAAATTTTTAAAAGAATTATATCTTCAGTTTAAAGGGACTGAGACAGTGCAAAATGAAAAATAAAAGCCTTTTGATCTCCAAACTACTATGGGAAAGAAGCATATTAAGAAAACTACTCAGCTACAAATATTGGCCATTTATTATGAGAAAAGAAGGAAGAATCAGAAAGTAGAACCAAGATCTCAGAGGGCAGAGGCTTGGTGGTACTGTAAAAGGGTACAGTTGTCATAGAAAATACTCTAGTGGTTCTTCAAAAAGTTAAATATATAATTACCACTTCTCGGTATATACACAAAATAATTGAAAACAAAGACTCAAAAGATACTTGTATACAAATGTTCCAAGCAGCATTATTCATAATGACCAATAGGCGGAAACAACCTAAATGTCCATTAACGGATGAATGGGCAAACAAAATGTGGTCTATACAAATACAATGGAATATTATTCAGCTATAAAAAGGAATGAAGTCTGATACATGTTACATGCAACATGGATGAACCTTGAAATAATTATGCTGAGTGAAATAAGCCAGACACAAAAGGACACATATTGTATGATTCCACTTATATGAAATATTTAGGATAAGCAGATTCATATAGACAGAAAGTAGATTACAGGTTACTAGAGGCTAGGGGGAAAGGGAGAGTGGGAACAGAGTTTCTGTTTAGGGTGATGGAAAAGTGTTAACAATGGATGGTGGTGATGATAGCCCAACACTGTGAATGTAATTAATACCACTGAAGTGTATATTTAAAAATGGCTTGGATGGGAAATTTTGTCATATATACATATATACTACCACATCAAAGGAAAAAAAATTAAACTTTGGAGAATCAGTCCAAAGAAGTAGAGCTAATCCCTCATCAAGGATCAAGGAATCAAAGTGTACCTAAGTGGATTTCAGAATTACCTTACCAGTGACTGCTGTGTGAATCTCACTTTCAACATTTTAGAAAGGTGTTGACCGCAATTATCCTATGTCTTTCCCAGAATCATTGGGTGTTGGTCATGTGAAGGACGGATAACTTGTCTCTCTATTTCACAGCTATTTAGATCTACAGGAACATTATTCAAGGAGCTGTACCAGATCTAACTTAGATGATGAGATCCTGGACTTTGAGGTGACACTATAACAGCAAGGGATTTAGGCATCTTAGAGAAGGGTATCAGTATATCTTTTAAGTGGAAAGCACTTGAAACATTGGAGATCAAAGGACATACTATGATAACCAGCTTTAAGATGACCTCCTCCTATTTGTGCCTGGTATAGTTCCCTCTCATAATGGATTAGGGTTGCGCCTGTGTGACCAGTATAGTATGACAGAAGTGACAGTGTGTTATATCTAAAAGTGGGTCATAAAAAGTATTGCAGCTTCTCTCCTGGTCTCTCAGTTCATTTGCTCTGGGAGAAGCCAACTGCCACACCATGAGGAAGTTCAAGCAGCCCCATCGAGAGGCCCATGGTGAAGACCTTGGCCAACAGCATGTGGGTAAGGCACCTTGGAAGTGGATCTTCTACCCCCAGTCAAGCCTAAATGACTGCAGCTCCAGCTGACACCTGACTGCAATATCATGAGCTGCTCCTGAATTCCCAACCGAAAAAAAACATGAGAAATAATAAATGTTTATTATTATTTTAAACCACTTAGCTTTGGGGTAATATGTTACACAGCAATAGATAACAAATATAGCAAGATTGGAAAGTTAGATCAGTAGGGTAAGGCAATTTAACACGACCTTTGATACATCTCTGATGACTGACAACAGGGTCCAGGCTACATAGGAAAGCAAATGATGCTTAAAAGAAAGGTCATAGTTTTAACAGAGACATTTAAACTAAAGCCTAAGTATTTTGAGATATCCTGGCATCCTCAATAAAGAAACTAAAAAGACAAATTCCTATGGTGAGAAATGTATGGCTGTGGTGACAAATTTAGTCATTCATTCAAAAAAGATTATATGAAAAAGATTATTATACTCAATAATTTGCATTTGTCTGATGTTTGCACATTTACTTTCCCATACCTTATCATGTCTAATTCACACATTAACACTGAGAAGTAGTTATTACTAATTCCATTTTATAAATGAAGAACCTGGGGCTTTAAAAAATTGCCTAAGATCACAATTAGAAAATCTCAGAGCAGGATTGAAATGCAAGTCTTCTGATTCAATGCACAGCTTTATTTTCATTGATCACAGTTGCCCTGTGGAGGATAAAAAAGAAATGACAAATCCTGTGAACCTACCCTCTCAGAATTTAAAGCTTTGTTAAGGAGAAAAGATATAAATACACAGAGTAGGTAATTAATGATAAGTAGTACTTTATTCTCATGGAAACAAAGGAACAATATAGATAGTAAAGGATATAGGAACTTGAGGAGGAAATTTGTATGGGCTAAAGAAAAGCTTCATGGAGAGTATGGGGCTGTAATGGGGGAAAGGTACAATTTGGAAAGCTAAAGGGTAAGAGTTGTTGCTTTCAAGGACAGGGAATAAAGCATGGGTACTACTTTAAGTCAAGAAGCATAACATATTTAGAAAACTGAATTTTAGAAAACCAAATATGTGTTGCTTGGATTCAACAGGAGATACATGTTGAATCCCAGAAGGCAACTAGAAGTGAGGTACATTGGAGGCTGATGTGAGGAATTTGAGCTTGATGTACGCAGTGGAACTCATTAGAGATTTCTGGACAAGGCAGCAACCTGAAGAAATTTATATTTGTATAGATAAGACCCTCTTCCAGTTTCTAGTACAAATATATTCATTCCTCTTTTATTTTTCCATTTAATTGCTGGACACTACATCTGCCCTAGCAGGAAGTTTCATCTCTCTCTCTTAAAGTATCACCCCACCTTAACCCTGAATTATCCAAGGCATCCAGGGGGTTGCACAATTCAATTCAGGGGTCAGTCATTTTTCAAAGTGCTAGACAAGAGAAGAGAATGGAAAGTCCCATAAGTCCACTGGCACCATAGCCTGGTTCACTGTCACAGAGTTCCTACACTGTCTGGGAGACAATTGTTCACTGCTAAGGAATCATCCATATGGGATCCGATCTCAGCTATGACCATAGTGTTTTCCCACACTTGTATTTCAAGCTTACTTTTCTTTTAGTTCCCACAGGCTCTGTCATTGTTCCCAGAACACAACCTCATGTCAGGGTAGCTGGATCCAAAAAAGGCATCTACCACACACGGCTTTGGAACCAGTCTTCTCCGCTTTAACTCTTAGCACATGAATTAAACCCAGATCACTAGCGGTTCACCATCTCTATTTCAATGATGCTAAAAGGATCTACTCCACTAGGTATTCTGAGGATTAAATGCATCAATATATGTAAAATACTTACACTGTCAGGTGATAGCAAGTTCTCATAAACGTTATATTGTTAGTACTATTATTTTACATTTGAGAATGCCTACAAGGTGGTGGAAAATTTCTGAGATAGAAGCAAAGCATATTATTGCTTTTCAAAATTATTTCTAGCTCTTAAAGTTCCTTAGAGCTAATATTTGGTCCCTATTATTTTCCCATAGCAAATACAAGTCTCCATCAAGAAGCAAATATTCGTGCTAGATAGCTATTGAAAGTGAGAATGGATGAGTCAAGATTTCCAGTCCTTGCTGAGCTACAAGTGTTATAAGTTGAGTGAGCAAGTCAGAGCAAGGAAACATTATTAAAGAAAAAGAGAAATGGTTGGGAAAAACAAGTTCTAGTGTTGTAAAATAAGAGAATCATTGTACTCTGTTTAAATAATTTAAATTACTATATGCATTTCCATGCTGATAATTTAGCATACAAATTATGTTTTCTTGTTCTGTCTTCCAAACTTCACCCAAGTTCTGCACATTAGTGGACTTCAATGAAACTCTAAAACATCTCTGCCATTAAGAACCATGAATGGGACTAGGATGGGGCAAGTTTCCCAAGAAAATTCTTGTTGGATGAGCATCTAGGACCACTATGCTCTATACTATACATGCTGCCTTTGAAATAGACCTGCTTTTTTTTAATTGGTATCTCACAGTAGCAGTAATGACCTCAACAAAAGGTACTTCCTGAGGACTAACCATTTAGATATATGGAGAGTCTTGGAAGCTATCAGCTCCTCCTCCTCCTCAGGAAATGCCAGGCCCTTTGACAGCTATTACTTAAATGGATCTGCCAAGGTCACTCCATTTCTAATGAACCTCAACTCCTCACTTTTAACTCTGCACTAAAACTACTGTTTAACTGAAAAACAGCATTCCAACTTCTTCCCTGTCTCTCAAATCCATCCTGTGTTACAATACAGAAATATTTATTTGCTGAGAAATCTTGATCATCACTTCTCTTGTATTAAGAATTTCATTTCCTTCATCTGGGTTCTTTGGTGACACATCATGTTTTCTTTATAATATTCACTGGGTTTTGGTAATAAAGCTGCCTTGGTAACAAAGAAAGCAATACTATAATCGAGTGTGACTGTGGGTGTCAGTCATACAGAAAGAAAGAAGAAAGCTCTGGAAAATAACATGCAAGTTAATGAGTTCCCTCTGCGGGTTGTTTGCCCCCATCCTGCTAATCCCGCTCTATGACGGCATTGTCCTGCCTGTGCCCTGGATCCCAGCACCTGTTGCTCTTTCCTTTCTTTCTACAGCTCCACAGGGCTCACAGCCCAATTTACGTATTTGAAGTTGTCTGTCCTCCCACACTCTGGCTACAGCATACTGACCTGCTAAGGAGCAGGGATGATTGGCAGAGAAAGGAAGGCTCCATGCTTCAGGAGGCATTTTAGATTTCAGGGAAATAGCTGTGAACTGTAAAGGAAATGCTGGGGGACTAACCCCCGAGGAACAGCTGGTCACGCACTCCCTGTCCACATTATGGTGTGTCCTCTAAGTGATAGGATTGGAATAGCTAGACTTCCTGGAACCAGAGGGTCAGATCCAGGCAAAATTAGCTCAGTTTCTCATCAGAGTAATGACTGTAATCTTTTGCATTCCCTCGAGTGCTTTATAGTCAAGCATCTCAGGGAAGGTTTGCCAACGATTAATCTCAACAGAAGCCTGCAGGTTTCAGCATGGACAGTATTATCCATTTACTTCTTTCTTGTCCAAGTATGCTCTTACATAGAGCTGCTTGCAAGGACTGAGTCTATCAAACCATATGCAGTAATAGTATACCTTTCAATAAGCAATCCTATCAAGGATCTGAAGGTCCATGCTGAGTACAAAAGTAAGGAAGCACATTTGGACTTGGTAAATGCCTTTATCAAGACGGAAAAGTCTTGCCACCAAACTAACCACAAGTCCTAATTAAGAGCTTGAAATCCACACACCCGGAAACTGGGTCTGAGACCGATCTGCCTTCTAGGAAATTTTCTACCAGCCGGATACTATATTAGCTCCAAATCATAGTTTTGTGAATACAAAAAAATAGAACAATAAAACAAATAATAATTCCACAAGTATGATGACTATGGCACAGTTTTCTCAGGAAAGTTTATAATCAGTAGTTTTCATTTTTCCCAGAAAAGAGATAAAATCACAGAATCACAGGATTTTAAAGCAGGAAGGGATCTTAGATATTATCTCCTTATATTACAAGAAAAAAATTGTATACTAACTTTTTTTTCTTGTTGAGTAGCCAGTTGAGGCAGATAGCCATTGAAGGGGCAGAAACCATATGCCCAGGGCATAAGGTATTTCCTGAAGAAGGCAGAGCTCTGTGGGATTCCCCATGAGGAAACTCAGCACTAGGATTAAGATGCTGAAAGTAGAAATAAGCATTCTGGAAGGGCAGATAGAAGGAAACCAAAATGGACATTACTTCACTTTCCAGACTCTACTAGATTTTATTTCGACCTCCCGTGTAAGATTGCAAACAAAACTGAGGAAGCGTGTCACAAGTATTTGTGGGAGTTGAAGGTACTCCTACAAAATGTAGCAATGAATGTGTCCTTTGTCAGCCACAGGTCCTTGCCCTATAGTCTCTCACAACTATGTTAAATTAGACAATGAAACCACTCCTGGGGAAAAGGGGTCCTACAACCTTTTCCATTTTGAATTTAAAACAGTAACAAATACCATTAAAAATAGGTACTGTACTACTTGACAATTGAGTGCCAATTCCCAAACTATTAGACAATGCTGTAGTCTTGCGCTGCTTCTAAAAATTCCTTTCACAGTTGGCTCTATAGACGTTTATATTCTGCCCTATTATTAGCTCTCAGCTAGGTCTATAGCAGTTGGAGAATTCCAGAGTCTTCAACGCCAAATTCCAGGACACGAAGCTAATATCACTGTTTCAAATGTCTTCTCTTTTTAAAATAAATGCATGATTTTAGAAGGTTTTAACTATCAAAAGAAAGCTGCTTTTAAATATAATGTGGCTAGAACAAAGATTTTTCTGTAACAAAACTCTTCAAATACCAACCTTTTCAATGAAAATATATGACAGGAATGGGAGGTGATAAATACATGTCTTTTTAAAATAATCATCAGATTTAATATATGATTCCAGGACTAAAATTTCAAAAAAATTGATATTTCACATAGTAAAGTAGCAATTTGATCAATAAATGTAATAGACAATTCTGAATACATTTTGCAATTTCAGATTCATGCATTGATCAAATATTTATTGGGGACTTACTATGGGCCAGGCACTAAGTACTAGTGAGCAAAACAGACAAAGCTCCCAGACTTCATAGAATTTACGTCCTAGTGGAGAAAGACAATAAAAAGTAAACATAAAAAATAGGTAAATTATACAGTATATTAGAAGATGACAAGTGCTATGCAAAAACAGAACAGGATGGAAGTATCCAGAAAGATATGCTAAGTAATTTTGTATAAGGTGGTCTGAGTGTACCTCATCTCCAACAAAGTAATAACTGAGAAAGCTTACAGGAAGGGAAGGAGTTAACCAACTAGGAGAAGAGTGTTCCGGGCAGAGGCCTGTGCAAAGGCCCTGAGGTGGAGGATAGCAGCTTGTATGGGTATGAAGGAGTGACTGAGAAAAGAAAAGTAGGAAACGAGGTCAGAGATTAATGGGGGCCAAGTCTATGCAGGGTTTTGTAGGCCATTGTTAGTACTTTGGCTTTTATGCTAAGGGTGCTGAGCAGAGGAGTAATATGATCTGACTTACACTTTTCAAAAGATAACTCCAACTGTTTTGTTGAAATAAACTAAGGAGCAAGGAGGGAAGCAAGGAAACCAATTAGAGAGTAAGAGATGATAGTGAGCTTTAATAATGTAGATAACAGTTGGGAGGTGATAAGAAATAATCAGAATTCAGTATATAATTTAAAGACAGAGTAGGTGAGTTTTGTTTGTTTTGTTTGTTTGTTTGTTTGTTTTTTGACTGATTGGATATGAGAGAAAGGGAAGATCTTGAGGGTAACTCCAAGAATCTGGCCCTGAGCAATTAAAATGGTATTGCCACAACTGAGAAGGGGAAGACTTGGGATAAAGTGTTGAAAGGGAGGGGGATGAAGATCAGAAGTTTAGTTTTTGATATATGAAGTCTGAGATATTGATTATATCACGAAAGGAGTAGATAGAGGCAATTGTCTCAAAGAGTTTCACTACAAAAGGAAGCCAAGAAATGGAGTGATAACTAGCAAGGTTGGTGAAAACAAGAAAACTTTGGCTTTTGTTGTTGGTTTGTTTGTTTGAAGTTAGGAAATATAAAAGCATATTTGTATATTGACGGTAAAGTGAAAAATTGATGAAGCAGAAGAGAGGGAAGAATTGCTGGAGCAATGACCTTTACTGGGTAAGAAAGGAAGGGATCTAGTGAACAAGTGGAGATATTTTTGATAGAATAAAGACTAGTTAAAATAGAAATAAGTGAAAATGGAAGCGCTTATTAATGCAGATGTCGGCAGATGGGTAAATACAATGGTCAGAGCCTGGAGAATTCTCTTCCAGCTTGATTGAGGATAATAAAGGAGGTGTTGGAGATTTGAGGAGAAATGTAATAAAAGATAACTAGAAAAGTGGGAAAGCCAATGGACTAGGGAAACATTAAATATTAATCATAAAGCATCAGTAGCTCACTTGAAGTAGTTAAAGTAAAGAAGTTAATTTACTATGGGAAAACTCAGCAAGATTTTCCATTTCCTCTGATCCTGTTCAGATCCATTGGTGGTGGTGTATAGAAGACAGAGAAATGGCTTTAACTTCCAGTTTTGCCAAGACAGAATTGAGGGTGTATGCAAGAGAGTGACTCCAATGGTTGAAAATGGAAGTAAAGCTTGGCCAAGAGGGAAGAGAGAACATTGAGTGGGTGACAGACAGTGAAACGGTAGTAGAATCAGTGGAGTAGGTGTTTAGGTGGGATCAAACTTTTTTAATCATAGAGCTAGAGGGAGTGAGCTAGAAGATAGAGAAAGGTGATCACAGAATGGGAGGAGATTATGAAGATGTTGCAATTGTGCATAATGACAAAGTTCAGGATAATAATCTTTGTATTTTCCCAGAGAAAGATACCACAGAGAAGAGAAAAAGAAAACAGAAATGAGCAGAAGAAAATGAGAAAGGACTAAACACATAACTATTGAAAAAACTGGCAGCTTTTAAAAACTGCTAAATTGTTTCTTTGGTCATTCATGGGTGTGGAGAAAACAGTGACAGGTGGTAGTGTGCATAAGAAAAGGGCACCAGAAAGACCTCACTTCTCAAACAAGAAGTGTATGCAATTACTCCCCCAATTAGAGGTTTGTTTGTGTTAAAGCACTCCATTTTTAAGATGCATTTAATATGTCAATCATCTGCACCTTTGTATGAATTGCGATAATTAGACTGTCCCAATGCTCTCCTATGTTTTAAACCAGATTTGTGCAATGAGCAAATAGAATTCTGAGTAGTAGAAAAATGAAAAATGCAATAAGGAACTTAAGTGATAGTCACAACAGCATTATCCATAATAACCAAAAGCGTAACAACCCTAATTTCCATCAATTGATGAATGGATAAATAAAATATGGAATAACCATAAAATGAAATATTATTCAGCAATAAAAAGAAATGAAGTACTGATACATGTTACCACATGGATGAACCTTGAAAACATTATGCTGAGTGAAAGTAGCCAGACATAAAAGGTCACATATGGTATTACTCTTTTATATGAAATGTCCAGTATAGGCAAATCTATAGAGACAGAAAGTAAATTACTGGTTGCCTGAGGCTGAGGGTTGGGGGGATTGGGGTGACAGCTAAAGGCTATGGGGGATTTGGGGGGGTAATGAAAATATTCTAAACTTGACTGTGGTGAAAGAGGCACAACTTTTTGAATATACTAAAAGTCTTTGAATTATACACTTTAAATGGGTGAATTGTTTGCTATGGGAATTATATCCCAATAAAGTTGTTTGCAAAAAAGAAACTTTGAATGAGGTCAGGTGGCCTTTGGACAACTAGAGGGCAGCATTAAAATAGAATTTGGAAAACACTAAGAGAAACTTCATCTTTCTTGGAATTTGCCCTAGACCCCTGCTGGTAAGTCAAACACTGTGGATATCTCTTAAATCATCTCTTCTGCCACCTTGGGCCTATTTGCCAAGGTTGCCAATGCCTTCCCAGCAGAAACACCCCAACCAACCCAAACTGGGAGCATTCAGAGAGTTCAGTGCTTAAGAGCTCAATCTCCAGAGGCAGGCAGAAATGGGTCGAAATCTTAACTCTGCTACAAGTTGTGTATATTTGACTGTGGCAAGTCTCTATCTCTCTTGGTCTCAGTTCCCCCATAGAAAGTGGAAATTATAAAAGTACCTACCTTATAGGATGGTTGTAAGAATTAGATGAGATAAGAAAGGCAAAGCATTGATTGCAGTAGCTGACAAATAATGACTGCTTAATTATAAAAATTATGTAATTATAAAAATTTAGGAATATAAAGATAGGTAGCTGGAGGTTCCAATATATTTTAAGGTGTATATTCCAGCATTCCCCATTCATGCTTTTCCAAGCCAGGCAAACTGGAAAGTAAGAAATAAGAGAATGTGCTTTTGTCCTTTCTCCACAGGGGGTGGGGAGAGTTAGGATTGTCTCCCAACACTGGTAATGGAATCTTTAGCTGAGCACATGACCATGCAGAATGAAGACTCCATGCTAGGACAAATGGACAGTTGATAGAGGAAGCACTGCAGCCCCCCGGGGGAGGACAGATATTGCACTGTGCAGGGATAAGTGGTTTCCATAGTCCTCTTCCTAACAAAGGTGTTCAAGATCCCAGGCCCTCTTGTCTTCTCAAGGACATTTCTTCTTTAGTTATCCTCTCTTTCATTTGCAAAATCAATCACTCACCCTCCATAGGATCATTCCCATAGGCTTACAAACATCTTTCAATATCTGCAATCCTTAAAAACAAAAACTTGGGGAGTAGATATAGCTCAAGTGGTTGAGTGCCTACTTCTCATGTATGAGGTCCCAGGTTTGATCCCTGGTATCTCCTAAAAAAACAAACAAAAAAATGAAAAAACCGACACTTACTGAGAAGCAGATGTAGCTCAGTGGTTGAGCGCCTGCTTCCCATGTACAAGATCCTGGGTTCATGCCACATTCACTTCCAGCCATTGCCTTATTTCCTGCATTTGAATAGGCAAATATCTTGTATTTTTAATATACAGTTACTTCATTTCCTCATTTTCCATTCTCTCTTTAGCTTATTCCAATTGTCTTTTGAAATCAATATGCCACTAGAAGCAGAGAAAGAAAGAAAAAAGTCACCAGAGATTTCCACATTGCGAGTTCAGTTCATCACTTTTCTGTTCTCTTCTAATTCAACTCAAGAAGCAACACTTGATGCAGTTGTCCCACTTCCTCCCTCTTCCTCCCTCTGTACTCTTGGCCTCTGGGGCACCACACTTTCCCCACCTTCCTCCTACCTTTCTGGGTGCTTCTATTCAGTCTCCTTTGCTTATTTCTCCTCTTCTACTGACTTCTAAGTGTTGAAATTTCTCAGAGTTCAGTCCTGGGCACTTTCTTCTTCTTTCTCTACATTCTCTTTCCAGAAATTATCTCTTTCATTCCCATGACTTTAAATGCCATATGTTTAAGGTGATGACTCCAAAAATTGATATTTCCAGCCCAAACCTCTTCTCTGAGCTTCTGTCTGCTATATCCTAGTACATCTTCCTCCACATGGATGTCTCAGGCATTTCAAACTTAATGTCAAAAAACACCCTTAATTTATAAACAAAATAAAAACATAACTTTTCCTCTCTCAGCCATGTTCCCTTAACAAGAGAAACTCAATATAAAGTCTTGGAGTCATCTGTGGCAGCAATGAAGGTATGCCATTCAGAACACCCATCAAAAGAACCTGCTTCAGAAAGCATATTTACTGACATCCTCCTGATGTTCACTCTGAGGCAATATTTCCCCTTAGCTGCTCCCACAATGACTGAATGCAGTAGGAGTCCTAAATCCAGACTGTTTCTGTCCAAGGTGGGACTCCTTTAATGGGCAACCTTGACTTAGGAATGCTCAGTCAGCCTACCGAAGACTTTCTCAGATCTGTGCTGAGGTCTGAAGCTCTTTCTACATGTATCTCCTTTAATAGTGATAAACCTGTATCACAGTCTGAAAGTTCTTCCCACCTACCCACCCTCCCTCCCTTCTTATCCTTCAGGGGCATCTTCCCAATATATCTCTTACATGTCTAATTTATCTTGGCATCTCTTTTCAGGGGGCCTGTGCTCCTGATCCCAGCAATTAATCCATGACCTTTGATGGCTTTTATCCACAATGCCACAATCCCATATTCATCCACTCTACCATTCCAAAATATGTCTTAGGCATCATCCACTTCTCTCCATCTCACTGCCACCACTCTAGTTTAAGCCATCACTATCTTTCACCTGGTCTACTACAATAACTTCCTAATTGAATTCAACAGTCACTCCAAATGATCTTCCTAATTTCACTCTTATCCCCTCTAATAGCATCTACACACAACAGTCAAAATGATCTGTTTAAAACAGAAACCAGTTGTGTCCCTGTCCTGTTTAAAACCCTTCAATGACTTCTCATTTTTCTTAGAAGAAAAGCCAGATTTTCTGACATGGCCCATAAGGACTTGCATGGCCTGGTCCCTTCCTGCATCTCTCTCTCACCTTGTCTCACTCCACTCTCCCCCTCATTATTGTGACCCAGTCACATGGGATTTCTTTCAGATCCTCAGATACATAAAGTTCTTTCTCAGCCCAGGCAGGGCCTTCTGTCTGGAATGTTCTTCCTTGATTCTCAGTGCACTTGTTCATCTTCCCATCCTTTAGGACTCAACTATCACATCCTCAAAGACAGCATCCCTGAAGGTGTTTTTTAAAGTAGGTTCCTCCACCACTGTTTTCTATATCTTAGCAGCTTGTTTGCTTCCTTCAATGCACATACCATAGTATGCAATTGTGTGCTGGGTTTTTACTTGGTTATTGTGTGTCACTCTCTCTGAAAGACTGTAAGCCCTTTGAAGACAAGCACTACATCTGACCCTTTCTCTACTGTATAGTTAGAACTAGAACATGTCATAGTAACTAACACATGGTAGGTGCTCCTAGATACCAGTAGGAACAGAGCAGGACTATACTATTATGTTTAAGGTACTCTGCCAGGTGCTCCATGAATAGCTGTGAATGAATAAATCATGAATGGACCAAACAATTAACTGCCTCAATGTCTCATTCAAACACTATCCCTAAGTCAGCATAAACTTAAAAAGGTCCTCAAAAATTTTCTGATGTGGAACTATTTTTTTAATTTGAGTCTATAAGAGAAAAGTGTGAGGAGAGGGTGACTTCCAGGGCAAATTATGGTGGGAGGTGATGACAAAGTAACGCCCTAACTCCTCTCCCTAAAGGATAGCTCCAAAGAATCATGGGCATTGGCATGAGGACAGTAATTGACCAGTGTCAATTGACTAGTACATCAATATTTATCTATTGGAAACCATAGATTAGAGAGTACCAAAAATTATCACTCTTGAAAAATGTATCCCAGAATCCAATTACCTGTGCATCTAGATAAAATGAGTAAAGAAGTATACAAAAATTAACCCAAAATAGATAAAGTACCTAAATACAAAAGTGACAACCATAAAACTCCTAGAAGAAAATGTAGGAAAACATCTTCAAGATGTTATGGTAGGTGGTAGTTTCTTAAACTTTATACACAAAGCACAAGCAACAAAAGAAAAAATAGATAAATGGGACCTCCTCAAAATTCAACACTTTTGCACCTCAAAGGATTTCAGCAAAAGGTTGAAAAGGCAGCCTACTCAATGGGAGAAAATATTTGGCAATCACATATCCAATAATATCCATGATATACAAAGAGATCATACAACTCAACAATAAAAAGTAAAACTACCCAATTAAAAACTGGGCAAAAGACTTGAAAAGACAGTTGTACAAAGAAGAAATACAAATGGCAAAGAAACACATTTAAAAATGTTCAACATCACTAGCTATTAGGGAAATGCAAATCAAAACTACAATAAGATATCATTTCACACCTATTAGACTGGCCGTTATTTAAAAGTCAGAAAAATACAAAATAAAAAGAACAAAAAAATTAAATTAAAAAAAAAAGTCAAAAAACTGTAAATGTTGTAGAAGATGTGGAAATAGGAATGCTTATTTCTATTTGGTGGGACTGTTTGGCAGTTCCTAAGGAAGTTGAATGTAGACTTGGGATGGGACCCGGTAATACCATTACTAGGTATATACCCAGGAGAACTGAGAGCAGAGTCACAAACAGACATCTGCTCACCAATGTTCATAGCAGCATTATTCATGATTGCCAAAAGTTGGAAAGAACCCAGGTGTCCATCAACTGAGGAATGTATAAACAAATTGTGATGTATACACACAATGGAATATTATGCAACGTTAAGAAGAAATGAAGTCGTGAAGCATATGACAACATGGATGAACCTGTAGGACATTATGTTGAGCAAAGCAAGCCAGACACAAAAGAACAAATACTGTATGATTTTGCTATTATGAACTAAATATATTGTGTAAAATTTGGAGTTAATAAATAGAATATAGGTCACCAGAAAATAGAAGGAGGGTTGAGAATAGAAAGCTGAGGGTTAATCTGTGCAGAATTGGTATAAAGGTTGTTTGTAAATCTTTGGAACTGAATAGAAATGGTGAAAGCATATCATAGTATTTGTAACTAACAGAGCTGTTGTATGGGTATGACAGTGGTTGAAAAGGGAAAGTCTAAAGATCTTTATATTACTAGAAGGAAAGCTAAAAACTGTAACATGGGACCGTATAAGATAGTAAAATCCCATGTAACACCCAAATATCAGTGATATTGCATATATGACTATTTTTACAAAATTTAAATACAAGTATACAAGAAAGAAGGAAAAAGAACAACAGCTATGTACAGCAGGGGAAGCATAGATTGAGAGGTG
This sequence comes from Tolypeutes matacus, assembly GCA_026826555.1. Lineage (NCBI taxonomy): Eukaryota > Metazoa > Chordata > Mammalia > Cingulata > Chlamyphoridae > Tolypeutes > Tolypeutes matacus. Next base: position 17,963,972 of record JAKSZT010053881.1, read on the forward strand.
ATGAGTTTTGTTTATTTTTTGTTTATTATATTATTATTGGAATAATGAAAGTGCTCTAAGAATGACTGAAGTGATGAATGTACAAATAAGTGATTACACCAAATACTATTGATTTCTATTGATTGTACACTTTGAATGGATTTATGCTTTATTAATATGTATCAATAAAATTGATTTAAAAAAAAAAAAGAAGGTCAAGCAAGTTGATTTAACAGTGAGGACATTGGGTGAGATATGTTTTCTGAGGAGGCTGGTGGCTCTGCCAAAGATGGAAATTATCTAAATTGCGTCTCTTTTCACACAGCTAACTTCTGAAAAGGGCTGAAATAATACCTATGGTAACTTCTTTAGATGAGAAACTATCAAAAAGACATAACTCCCATACCAACAATGTTAAGATGGGTTTAGAAATATGAAATTGCAAGGTAGCTTTTTTTTGGGAAAAAAATCAAATACCTCTCACTAACTATGCTCATTAGCTAAAGCTTAGTTGTTAAAGTCATGAGTTTGTTAAAAATGTGTGTATATATACTTACCTGGAGAAAGTTTTCCCAATTTTAAGACATTTATTGTAATTCTTAAAAAGAAACAAACAAAATTTCCCAGTGTTCAGTTTACATAGCTTATTAAATGTTTACATGGCAACAGTCAAAAGATTTGCTTAGTTTGGAAGAACAAATAAAAACCAAATAAGTAGTAGCTAAACTTCGTGGGTCCAGAACTCTGAAAAGAGGAATTTGATTCAGAAAGTTCCCTGAGTTTCTGTTTGGAGAAATTCATATTATCTCCTCAGAGAAGTTTTCCTTCTTTGTTCAGTCTAAATTAGCTGTACACCCCTGCTTCTACCACCCCAACCAGTAACTCTATTGAAAGTTCTGCCTTATTTTCTTTATAGCACTCAATACTATTTAAAACTTTGTTTATGTGTTTGCTTGTCTATTGCCTGTCTCTCCTCACTGGAATCAAAGATCTAAGAGAGCAGAGTTGGTATCCATGTTGCCCAGCACTCTATCCTCAACCCCTTATATGGTACCTGGTTCAGAGTAAATACACAGTAAATATTTGCATTGTTTAATTCAATGCCACAACAATCACTTCGTTATTTTTTTTTCTTTTTCTCTTGAGTGATTGTCCACCCACCGTGACCATGCCCATCCTTGATCATTTGAACAATTTTGTATATCTTTCATGTATATTCGGATGAAGTTACTCCCATGAATCCCTCCTCCCAGACATCCCCCACCAATAATCCCCTGCAGTACCCATTGTAACCCTTCTGTGATCTAAATCTTCCATGAACATGTAGTCCAAAAAATAATCAAATACATTTAATAGGAAAAAGAAACAACAATGATAAGCTTGCATGCAAGAGACAAACATAAGGAAACTCAGGAAAAAACAAAAAAAAACAAACAATCAAACAAAAAACAAAACAAAACAAAATATAATTAGTGGATTGGGACATTCAAAAAAATGGAAAAAAAAAAAGAAATACCTTTTTAAAAAAATTATTCTTTTTTCCTTTTATCACGGTGTTATTGCATGTCCAGTGTGCCGTGACACCTTCCCCCTCTCAATCCTCAGTGTTTCCCAATTTTTCAAAGAAGTTTTAGGTCACAGCAAAGTTACACACGGAATACCAGAGATTCCCAGATACCAAACCACCCCCTCCTTGCCCACCCCATATTAACCCCCCCCTTTTTTTTGGATGTTAGCATTGTTATAACTGTTATACAGATAGCAAAATATAGCAACTAAACATTGTCAATGATTTACAGTATAGCTTACAATTTAGACGATACAGTTTAATAAGTTTTGATGATACTTACCATGTCCTGTGTCCATTACTGTCCTTACAGTCCTTACAGTAATGGACACAGGACATGGTAAATATCATCAAAATTATTAAACTGTATCATCTAAATTGTAAACTAAAAAAATAAAAAATAAAATAAAATAAAATAAAATGGCCTACATCCGTTGCCACAACAGTACTCAGGACAACCTCCAAGTCCCAAAGAAGCCCCTGTATTTCAACTGCTCATCCCCTCCCTACCCCAAAAGTGTCAAGTGGCCACTGGCTCCACCTCATTGTTATAATTTCTTGCATTGCTAGAATCACCATATGTGAACAAGAGAATACCATCAAGTCCACTCTAGTCCATAGTTCTTCCCCCAATCCCGAGGGGACTGGGATGGTGATGTCCACTCCAACTCCAAGTGAGAGAGGGCTTATATCCCATGGATATGGTGGGTGGGATGATCCTGCCTGCAGATGCAGGCCCTCTCCATTCCCTGGGATGGCCATTGCCCATCGTTGTCTCCTCACCAGGTGACTTGGATGAGTCCATTGAGCTGTAGGGTAGGAGTTGCAGCTCCACCTAGATTTCATGCACACCTGGCACATAGATAGGCGGGAGGCTCCAGTCTCTGGAAGTATACCTAAAAACTCCAGCATCACATATAGGTTTGAATAGAAGGGACTGGTGAACCATGTGCAGGGAGGACTTATTTGAGTCTAATTCTGCCACTCTCAGGAGCACAGATTCCAAAATAGGACCCACTGATAAGGCATCAGTCTCTGGGGCTATCCCCCCTTATATAGGACCAGGGTGTCTCCGGAGCTCTTAGGAACCCCTCTGAGTGGGGTGATAGGCACTTAGATGTTCTATGAGCTCCTACTGAGGTGTGTGTAAGAGTTACCTCTGGGATGACCTCCCGACTCTCTTTGAAGTCTCTTAGCCACTTGAACTCATTTGTCTTTACCATTTCCCCCTTTTATTCAAGGTCTTTTTCCAGTTGTGTTGCCAGTTGGCACTTGGTATTAATCCCTCGTTGCCAGGGAGGCTCATCCCCGGGAGTCATGTCCCACGTTGGGGGGAAGGTAATGCAATCATATGCTGAGTTTGGCTTAGAGAGAGGCCACATTTGAGCAACAAGGAGGCTCTCAGGTGGCAACCCTTAGGCACCCCACAACTGCAGGCTAAGTCTCATTTACAAGAGCAAAGACTCACAAGGGTAGTCATCAATTAAAAAAAACACATCAGTGGGTCATCCTATTTTGACAGGCACTGTCCCTACACTCAGAGGACTATTGGTGCTCCCTTGGAGACTGTGGCAGAGCTCTCCAGGCTAGGAATTCAGATTCCCTCATCTATTGTGTGATTATCCACCCATTGTGACCATGCCCCATCCCCCGATCCTTTGAATGATTTTGTATATCTTTCATGTATATTCGGATGAACCAATCCCCACGAAACCCGCCCCCAGACACCCCCCCCCCAATAATCCCCCGCAGTACCCATTGTAACCCTTCTGTGATCCAAATCCTCCATGAACATTTAGTCCATAAAATAATCAAATACACTTACTAGGAAAAAGAAACAAGTGTGATAAGCTTACATGCAAGAGACAAACATAAGGAAACTCAGGGGAAAAAAAAAAGAGAGAGAGAGAGAAGGAAAAAAAAATACTCAAACAAAGAACAAAACAAAATAAAATATAATTAGTGGATTGGGACATTCAAAAAATGGGCAAAAAAGCAAAGGAAATACCTTTAAAATATATATATATATATATTCTTTTTTTTTCCTTTCTCTTTTCTTTTTTCCTTTTTTTCCTTCCCTTTATCACTGTGTTATCGGATGTCTGGTGTGCCATGACACCTTCCTCCTCTCAATCCCCATTGTCTCCCAATTTTTCATTTAATTTTCAAAGAAGTTTTAGGTCACAGCAAAGTCACACACGGAGTGCCGGAGACTCCCAGATACCAAACCACCCCCCTTTCCCCACCCCATATTAACTACCCCCCCTTTTTTTTGGTTGTTAGCATTGTTATAACTGTTATGCAGATAGCAAAATATAGCAACTAATCATTGTCAGTGATTTACAGTATAGTTTACAATTTAGATGATACAGTTTAATAATTTTGATGATATTTACCATGTCCTGTGTCCATTACTGTAAGGTAATGAAAAACGTTCCCCATGACCACCAAACAACCCATTAGATCTTGACTGTTCCCTTCTCCCCAGCCCCCCAGGGCCCGTGATACCCCCCTCTCCCAACCCATGGAATGTCAAGATTCACAGTTACATGCCCTGGGGATTTGAACCAGCACTTCCTAATCCACCCACCCCCCAGTGCTGCACCACCAAACCCAGGAACACCACCACTCTTCTGCCCCATCCCCCAACATGCAACCACACTCTATCCCTTTACCATAGATTATGTCCATATGGGTGTAGGCTCAAAGCCTGCTCTTCTCTTACTCTCCTTTTTTAACCTATCTTTCAGACAATGGTTCTCAGAGACTGCTCACTTTCCTCAGTTCAAATCAGTGAGGTCATATACTGTTCATCCTTCAGTGCCTGGCTTGCTTCACTCAACATAAGGTCTTCAAGATCCATCCACCTTATTCCATGTGTTAGCACTTTATTCCTTCTTACAGCTGAGTAATATTCCATTGTATGTATGTACCACATTTTGCTTATCCATTCATCTGTTGATGGGCACCGGGGCTGATTCCAACTTTTGGCAATGGTGAACAATGCAGCTATGAACATTGGTGTGCATATATCTGTTCGTGTCTTTGCTCAATTCAATGCCACAACAATCACTTCTTTAAAGGGTATGGCACAGAAAAGTTTCACATCGTGAATACAGTTTTAGATCTCAAGAGAATTTATCATTTGATTCTCAGCAGCATGTCTGAAATCAAGATTTTATTTGCCAAAGTGATTTCATCCTTTCCAGCTAACCACACAGGCATCAACACATGGCCCCCTGACACACAGGTAGTATGTAGAAATGCAATTCCCACAACAGGCTCACTGATTTCAAACTAGTTCTTTAGAGAAAGGATCACTTCTTTATATACATGAGTTGACCACTCAGTAAAGCATGAATGAGTCCGTTCACATTCCATTTAGAGTATGGGAAATGTTTTCACCACTAAATATCTAATTCGTACCAAACTACATACTTCGAAGGGTGGTAGACTAGCAAATACACTCATTTAGTTGTTTTCCCAAAAAATATCAAACAGTGGTTGAAGGGAGGGTGAAGGAAAGGGGAGGGATAAGCTAGGCTTCATTTAGGGCATGAAGATACAGGTGATAACCAAGTGCTCTGTGCACATTTCAATGAAAGTGACAAAATGAAACTGGCCATGATGTGGGTTTAATTATCCATACTGCTTGAGTCAGAATGTTGGCAATGGGCTCCAAATGTATTAACAGTCTTTGGCTTAGCTAGAAGAACCAGGAGCTATTGGCAGAGATAGGAATAAAAGTGGCAGTAATACTGTGGTGGTACAACTGCAAGCAAGAGAGTCCCATCCATCAACCATATGGGATCAAAGCCCCCTCTCAATTAGAGGTGGAGTGGGCATCACCATCCCAGAATCCTCAGGACTGGGTACAAAATGTGGACTAGAGTGGACTTACTGGTATTCTACTATAGACTTATTGCTATTCTAGCAAGGGAAGAAATTATATCATTGATATGGAGACAGTGGCCACTGGAGGTGCTGAAGTCGGGGAGAGAGAAAAATAGGTATAATATGGGAGCATTTTCAGAACTTGGAACTGTCCTGAATGACATTACAATGACAGATACAGGCCATTATATATCCTGCCATAACCTACGGAATTGAGTGGGAGAGAGTGTAAACTACAATGTAAACTATGATCCATGCTTAGTGGCAATGCTCCAAAATGTGTTCATCAATTGCAATGAATGTACCACACTAATGAAAAAAGTTGTTAATGTGGGGAAAAGTAGGAAGTCTTGGGAGTGGGGCATATGTGAATCCCTTATATTTTTTTAATGTAACATTTGATGTAATCTAAGTATCTTTTTAAAATAAATAAAAAATATATTTAAAAAAAAGGATTGTGGTGAGAAATGAGGATTTCCTAACTTATTCTAATACATTATCAAAGTGGCTTTAGAAAAATCTAGTTTCTCTTCAAATTATAAATCTTTTTCTTCTGAAAAGTGTTTACTTTACAGCTTGATATTAGAGTAATCGTTGTACTCTGAAAGACCCTCCCCAGACCACACAAATCCTAGAGCGCCAAGGAGGCCCTCAGGGATATAGCAATAACTGCAATCATCTTTGCTTCTTGAGCCCCCAGCCTGTGAGCTCACTCCATTCCTGAACACCTGAGTCCTTTTCCATTCCCTTTGGTCCCAGGGGCCTCCCTCATTCTCCAAGTCATTGGTTGAAGTTCTCTGTCCTTCCTCTGGTGACCTCTTTTTTGGAAGGTGCAGCTACTGATTCAGCATACTGGTCCCCTCCTCCTGGACTTCTCTTTCTCTCCATTTATTGGTACTCAGAGCTCATCAGTTAGGTGACAGGTACTCTTCTCACTGGTCCTTAGAGTTTCTCATCAGCATCCTCAATCGGGTTTTACAGCTCCCACTACTCAGGATCTGAGGTCAGGTTACACCAAGCCAAAATCAGAGAAACTTGGGTCGTACACACAAAAGTACCCCTCTCCAATAATAATTAATCAGTATCCCAAACTGAGGTCCACCTTTCCAATTGTCTCCAAATCAAGGTGAGTTTCTTGACTACTCAGGGTGTTTCTAGCAGCATCTGGAGTCCAAGTCAAAGGATCACTTCCACAGTTGTCTCTCCATTTCTCCTGTTATCCTATGTGCAAATGCTCTTGATGCCATGATATTCCCAAGGAGTGTACAGATTGGGTTTCCTCCTACCCTACGCCCTTCCATTCTTCTCTCCTTGAGGTGAAACTCTAAAGTAGAGTGAATTTGTTACCTTTGAAGCAAATAGAGGTGAGAAATTTAAACGCTTAGGTTATCAGCCAAAAATCTCTTCTTTGTTTATTGCAGGATCTTACATGAAGCAGAGAAAACCCTATTGAAAAATAAAAAAGAAATAAACTAAAGTCAGTGGATTAAGCTTCAGTAAATACAGCAGAAAGAAATAAAAAACTAAATGTGAATCAGCTAACATTTAGGACTTCTCCGTAGGAGTGGAATATTTCTCCCAAATAGAGAGCTCAGTGAGCTGCCATGTAACATCTATTCTATCAGCCAGAACATTTTACTCTTGAGTATAATGAAGCTTGTAAATAAAGCTAAGCTCTGAGTGGTTCCCAAGGGGAGGAACATGCAGTTTGCTTTGGTGGAATGTCAAGACGTAAGGGGAAAAAGTGATCATCAATAAACAAATGCACAGAACTGAATCATTACATTCTTTTCTGTTGGACAAACCCGTCTTTATTTTGAGGCCTATGTTAGGAAGTCACTGCTTCTCCTTTTTATAAATAACTTGGCATAGTGGGGCTACCATTTGTAATGGCTTGTAAGAGCCTCTCTGTACATTTCACCCTTGTGTACCCACTGCATGCCACTTGTTTGCATTTCCTTTGTCAGCATGTACATTTGCACTTGGTAGATTTGTGAGAAAGGGAGGAGACCCAGCAGGCACACAAAGCCCAGCACAAAACAGAAAAGTGTTTACATTGCTCTGTTGGAAATGAGTTTACTACATTTAGCGGCTCCAGAAAACATAAAAACACATTTTCTCACTTTCTCACACACAGAGATTTGGTCATTTAAAAGAAAGGGAAAAGGATTTGTCCCATTCCCAAAAATGCTTTTGATTTTTATTTCATTTATATCCATTTCCAAAACAAAATATGTAAATAAAGGAGGGGAATAAGAATAGAGTTTGATAAAAATCAACGGTCAAGTCGCAAATCTTAATGAGTTAATAAAGACTTGGACAAAATTCACCAATTTTATTTTAGAGTCAACAATGTATTTTAGTATACATCTTAGATTTATACATTTCGTATATGTTTTTAAAGCTTCAATTAACAGTTCAGAACAAGATAAAAAATATACATAATGCAGCAGTGGTTCTCAGGCACCAAATTTAGAAGACAACTGGAGCAGGATTTTTTTCCCTAGCATACAGTGACTAATATGAACCATATTCACCTAGCTTGACCTTTTTTTCCCAACTGAATTTTTGTGTTACTCTATTCAGGAACTACCTCTAGAGGGCTGGTTACCATTGTGCCATGGTAACTCAGAATTTCAATTTTTAAGAATTCCAAAGTCTGTGAGGGAAAGAGTAGACTGCTCTTTGGAATTTCACTTGGGAGGAAATTTACATTTAAATTTCTTTTCTGAGGACACCTTTTTATTTTATAAGATTATAATTAAATATATACAAAGGATTATTTTCAGTGTTGAAATAAAAAAAAACAGTGGGTGTATGGACAACTGGTGTGGGTATAAAGTGGCAGGTTCTGTCTCTATTTGGACAATGCTCTAGGTCTTTGACTCTCACAGGAAATAAGAACTCTAATTAACCTCCAGGAGTTCCTACAGACCTGTTTGTGACAACTATATTTCTTGGAACTAAGTGTTCCCCTAAATTCTCACCCCACCTACACCACTGTATGACTGCATAATACAATTCTTTCAGTCTTTGCCCTCAGCCATATTAAGCAATCTAACTCCTACAGTCAGGATCTCACCAGAAAGAGAAGAGAGGAAAGGGGAGGGAAAGGAAAGGCAGGGGAGGAGAGGGGAGAAGAAGGGAGAGGAAAATAAACAATATGAACCCAAAAGAATTAACTCTGTATGACAAATCTAACGATGAAGTAACAAAGATTTTCCATAGCAAGCTAAAATAAAGTAACAATTCTAAATGGAAACTTTGGATGTTTTCTTAAGCCTATCTAAGGCATGCAGTCAACACCACCCTTACAAAGCATCCATGACTCCAAAGAGGGAGCCATTAAATAATTTAGAAATAAGCTTTCAGTTGGCATCTTGCAAAACACATATGTCCATAACACTCTTAATAGTGAAAATGGACTGAAGGGCAGACAAACTGACAGCTGGCTCATTTCTTGTTTTGCCATGTAAATCCAGTTTAATATAATTGGCTCACATCCTAGCTTCCAGAGTGATGGCTCTGCAGAGAGGCAGATCTAATTGGATAAGCTTATCAAGTGTTTCCATAGTGACAAAGAATCAGACCAAGCCTGCCAGTCTAATTGTTTAATAACTGGCTCCCTGCCCAAAACAGTCAGTCCACCTGTGCCTCAGTTTCCCCTCATTGGAAATGAAGACATCTGATAGCTTCTTGATTCGCAGGGAAGAATGAAAGTCTGGTCTTTCTCCTGAACCAGTCAATTACAGTATTAAATTATATGTGTAGGAAAATGCATATCAGCAAATATGAAAGCACTGAAAGAAATAATAATGTACCTGTAAGATTTAATATACCTTTCTAAGAACGTGACTTATTCAATACAATAGCTCAGTAATAGTAATAAATTACCATATTAGGCACCTATTTGGTCCATGCCACCTTTACATAAAATATCTCATTTGTCTTGATCAAAAAATTTTATGAGATACCTGTTATTATCATGATTTTACACCTGAAAAAAGTCTCAGATATTAAGTGATTTTCCCAAGTTCATTCATCTAGTAAGTGGAAGAGTTAGGAATTGAGCCCAAGTCCTCTAATTCCAAATCTGCCTATATTTACTAGCTTTTTAATACAGGAGAATTAAGATTTTTACCTTATGAATTAAATATCATTAATACATATATAGAGACGAATGTATTTTTATGTACCTATGTGTGTATGTATGTGTGTGTCTGTGTATATATAAATATATATATATTTGTTTTTAACACTTCTGCCTTTCATAATAAATGAGGCTTATTCATTCCATCATCTGCTAAGGAATCTTTACCTGGGAAGATTATTCAGTTTACCTGTGACGGTCTGAAAAATCAGGGGCCGTGACTGAACAATTTCCCCTCGGCTTCTCTCCACCACTACTATCGTTTGCTTGATTAATTAACTCTTATTTGTCTAAATCTAAAGTAACCAAGCGCTCAGCTCAGCTGTCATCTTTGCTAAGAAGACTTAGCTGACCTCTGGCCTTCTCTCTGCCCTGAGTCTGATTTGGAGAACTTACACTTCTCACACAGTATTTGTCTTCTGTTTACCTCCTGTCTTCTCCACTAAAAAGAGTTCATTGTCATGTTTATCTCTGTCTCTAGCACACAGCACAATGTTGGATACATAACTAGTAGATGTTTAACCAATGTGTAGTATATGGATAGATGAATGAATAAATGATTACAATTCAGAGTACTTGGACTTCCATTTAGTAATGACCATTCTTCACAATTCTATATACAATTCCCAAGTTGCACTTCTGCAATGACCAACCTGCTCTTGGAAATTTCTTTAAAAATACAGTTATTTGAGATCTAAACGTTAGGAACAGGAGTCCCATGATTTAAATTTAGTATAAATATTTCTCTTCAATGATCAATTTTAATATCTCTACTTGAATTTATGATCCTAATACAGATGCAAGGGAATTTATTTTTCTATACCAACAAAAACTGAGATTGAAATTTAAGAAGAAAGTAAAAAGTGAAAACAACTATTTCTCTAAATAGAAAGGGCTCCACTCAACATTTCTTTGTGCAAATGTAAGGTATAACCTTCCAACTACTCAAATGTTAAGACTTGCAATAGGTTATTCGCTAAACAAAAATCACAAATACTGGGAATAAAAGGAGAACCATCTTTTCAAAGCAAAAAGAAAGAGAGCCCAAGTTTTTCAAGTTCAAAAAGCAGCTGAGTATACAAAGATGCTATCTGAATAATTTAAACATCCATCTAGTATGTGCTTTGCACATATTGTGAACACCATTCGAAATATCATCGGAACATTTTTTTGGTCAAAATATTTTAAATGTAATGTTGAATCACCTGGCTAAAAAATGAAAGCGTCCCGTGAAGGCGTTACTGTGGAACAGGATCTTTGTAACACCCTAACCCGAAAACAATGCTGAGGAAAGGGCGGTTCCTCAAACTGCTAACAAAGGAAGGAAAGTGAATGAGGCAAAACGGTCCTCCCCAAATGCTCCTACTCAAAACAAATACATTTAAAGTTCAACCTAGATCACCGTTTTCAGCCTTCTCGGTGTTTCACACTCAAAAACGGAACGAACCTCACCAGGGTTGGACGTGTGAGCAGTAAATCTATAGAGGAAAAGGCACTGTGCTGAGGCGCCTACAGTGTATGATCTTTGTGGAATGATAATTACGGACTATTTTGCCTCCTGCTTTCCCCCGTTTTAAAGTTATGCTAGTACTTTTTATGATGCTGATTATTTTCATGCCCATTTGTAAACTGAGGCAGAGGAATCTAAAATATAAGATTCCAAATGCATGAAATATTAACATCTCCTGCCATGTGGATATGAGAAACGAAATGTGTTATGAAACCTTTTTCAATTTATTTGATGGGTGTTTGGGAGGATTATTTCGCTGTGTGTGCTTGGTTCTTTAGTAGATTATTTTTTTTAATCTGTGGTTATTTTTGCTAAGTTATTAGATAACAGAGGCTGTGTTCAAAGTACAGCTACATCTTTAATCTCCAAAACTCAATTGGTTTAGCTAAATATTCTTTTCCACTACATCAAACAGTTGTTTGACGTCCAGGAGACTCAACCTGAAAAAAAAGCTATATTAATGTTCAAAGAAAAAGCAGCGTGATCAACCACAAGCACTATTCTACTATATGCTAGCAGAACTTTCTTTTTTCATTTGTGTACCTCTGGAGTAAGTCACAAAAAAGCCATAGTCTAATCTTTAAAAAAATTTTCTAAGGAAAAAAATTAATGTAGACTGTATTCGGTCTTAAAAAAGCAATTCTAAAAATAACAAAATTATCAAATTTTGTTTTTATGTATAATGTATCATTCTAGGCATGGAATAATAACATGGTTAAACCTTGTGCTACAGTGTCTCAGTACAACTGAGGAAAAATAGAGGAAGGACTGTAGAGTGGAATGAGTTGGAGCTTTAGGACCAGACTGTCCCACAGTTGAATCCTGGTTTCACTGCCTGCTGGATGTGTGACTCCTTGATACGTTAATTTATCCTTTTGAATGTCAGTTTCCCAATCCATTAAGTAGTCCTTTTACACATCTGACACATATTGGACAACCAAATGAAAGATCATAATAATCATCATTCAGCAATCACTTGTTGAGTGCCCACTAGGTACCAGGCACCTTTCTAAGCACTTGGAATACAGCAGTGTGCAAACCTGCCAAAAACACTGGGCTGCCTGGAGGTTGCATTCTAGTGAGAGAAGACAGACAATAAACAGAAAACAAAATGAACAAATGCATTGTACAGTATTGTAGAATGTGGTAAGTGTCATGGGAAAAAAAATTGAGTAAATCGAATGGGATTGGTAGTACCAGAGAGAGGGTTTTTATATAGTGGTTTTATCTAGTGTGGTCAAGGTAGTCCTCATTGATAAGGTGACATTTGGGCAAAAACTTGAAAAAGATGAAGTAGTGAGCCAAACAGAAAACTGAGATAAGAGAGTTCCAGGCAGAGGGCACAGCCTAAGACCCTAGGGCACAAGAGAAGGCTATCTGGAGATATAAGTAGTCTGGGGAGTTTGGGGCATACAAATGACATTGAGATGAGACTAAATGAAATTCCTAGGAAATGAGTGTAGATAGCGAAGAGTAAAGCACAAAAGACTGAACACTGGTGTACTACAATTTTGAGAAGTTAGGGGAAAGAGTATGAACCAGCAAAGAAGTCTAAGAAGCAGAAACTAGTGAAGTAGGAGTAAAACCAAGAGAATGAGGTCCCCTGGAGGCTAAGGGAAGAAAAAAGGAAATAGAGATGAATTCTGCCCAACACTGTAGATAGTTCAAGACAAACAACTGCTCTGTAGACCATCTTGAAGCCTACTGTATTTTTCCCCATTTACCCTCTAAACCATAAAGCTCAAATTACCAAACAAAGAAATAAGTTTTATATTCCCAATGCCATGAAGTACCCTAGAATGAAAATAAAACAGTATTAGAAATCTCTTGTAATTTATGTGATCACCCTACTCAGATACTTTTTCATTATCTGCTTATAGCAATTAAATCCTGTCCAGGGGTCTACTAGGGAAGGAAAAGACAGTGATATGGGAGAGGTTGGTTCAAGTGAAGAAGAATAGAGGTAGGTTGGTTAGCACATGACAAATCTGAAGGTCAAGATTTTTAAAATTATACTTTTACTGTTAAGAGTGTGAGGAGGAAACACTCTGTCCTTAGACTTACAGCACTTCTGAGAAGTCATAAAGAAACAAACAAAAAAAGAAGAGTCAGAGGGTAGAAGGAGCAAACACCCACTTTTTAAACTCTGGATCTAGTTTCTAAAGGGTTCGAGAAAAGTGTTTTCAGAGACATCTCTTCCTGCTTTCGGTTTCCTTCCATTTTCTTCCTGCCACTATTTCATTTGGATTTTCTTTCTGTGGTTTTCTATCCAAAATATTCAACCTAAGCTTCCATTTTGTGCTTAATTTGAAAACTATCAACTTCCCATCCTTCTAATTTTCTTGTTCTACCTATAACTGGGAACCCTCTTGTTGCAATTCCTTTTGGATATCTCCCTTGTTAATCATTCCCTTTGCCATCCTCCTTGGGCTTTAAAATATCTATACTAGCACTTTATGCACTCCTTCTCCACTTATTTTGTACTACATGTGCATCTACCTCTTAGCCTCTACATACAGTCCTTCTGAAGGTTAGGAGAAGGTTTAGGGGTCATTCTTACTGAAAATCAGCAAAAATTTTAGACTCTTTCCACAGGGCCTCACACATTATATTTCCTCCCTTCCTAAAAAAAAAATCTTCCTACCTAATCTTCCCATCTTTCAGGCCATTCTGAGAAGAATTGGCATTTTTATTCTCCTGAAATACAAATTTGATCTTTTCTCCCTTACTCCCCTCATCCACTTTCCCAGAAGTCAAGCTCTATGTATGTATGTCTATTTCTACCAATCTTTCTAACTTCTTTCTGGTCCTCTAACATGCTGTTTCTCTACAACACTTAGAAATGTTTTCTCTGGTTTTGCGTTCTTTCTCCCTGCTGTAGCTTTCCTGCAATTTACATTAATCTCTATCTTCTTCAATTCATTTTGCACTTACTACCTGAGCCACACATTACCATTGCTCATTATCCTGGTCTCAAATAGTACAATACTTGGCACTTTGTATTATCAGAATATGATGACAGTTGGGTTACTATTTTTTTGTCCTCTAATTGTTTCGAGCAAGTGCCTTACCTCTTCAAACAGAAAATAAACTCATTGTAAGGAGGAGCACTGTCTCAGAATCTCTCACATCCCTTAGCACTTAATATGAGGTCAGGGAATTGATTGCAGCTTTTTTAACTCTACCATCTCATTTACATTGGTTGGCAACAACAAAATATTTAGTAAAGGTATTTGAACAATATAATTGAGAGCAGATAGAGCTCCATTATATATCTATTATACAAAGGCTAAATATGGTCATGAATATATATTTAACATTTAACAAACTCTAATTCACTAGACTATGTTGCTTTGTGGAGTATAAATCTAAATATTTTGTGATCCTGCTTAATTCTAGATATATAATAACATTCATAAATCCAGCTGAGATGTCTTTCCTGAATTCCAAACTCATATATCCAACCACCCACTCAATATCACCACCAGATAATTAATTGATTTGTACAAAACTGAGCTCTTGATACCCACCTGACCCCTCAGAAAGAAAACTATCCCACCAACTTCTATATCTCAATTGGTGGCAACTTCCAATTGCTGAAGCCCAAAGTCTTAGAACCATTGTGACTCCTCTTTTTCTCTCAAATTCCATATCTAATCTCAGGAAATCCTGTTGGTTCTACCTTTAAAATATATGCACAGTTCACTCAATTCCCACTACCCTCATTGCTACCAACTAGACCAAGCCACCATCACCTGGTTTATTGTTATAGCATCCTACCTAGTCTCCCTACTTCTATTGAAGCAAAATATATTAGGCCACATCACTCCTCTGCTCAAAATCTCTCAACGGCTTCTCACCCCATGCAGATTAAAAACCAAAGCCTTGGAACAACCAGCAAGATGGTGGCAGAGTAAAGAACTCCTAGAATCAGCTCCTGTTACAGGGCAGTTAGTAATCACCCAGGGCTATCTAGAGCACTTGTTTGGGGCTCCAGGAGACCAGAAGTGCATCCTGCAACATCCTTGGAAGAATGGAAGGAGGAAACTGCCCATCTGCAGAGAAAATTCATAAGTAGAGCACTCCATGCCATGGAGGCTGTGCCCATCCTCCACTGGAGGCACAAGTCTCCTCGGCAGTTGTTCCCTGGCTGAAATTGGAAGCTCCACTTCCCAAAAACGAGGGAGGAAGAGATGGTTGGGCACCAGCTTCAGCTATTGATTAGTAAATTTGGCGGACTAAAGTATAATCCTAAGAACAGCTCAAGTTTCAACCTGTCCAAGTAAGAAAGAGGTCAGTAGCCACCATCTTAAATCTGCGCTAACACGAAGGGAAGAGTTGCTGACTGAAAATCACAGTGCTGGCAGGGACCCCCTTATTTCCATCTAGATTAAATTGCTGCTCTACCCTAAGCCCCAGGCCCACCTCAGGCAGGGAGGAAGCTGGAGGGAGCTGCGCCAGCCTCTCCGGGAAATTACAGACCACGCCGCGGAGGCCAGTGATCATCCTACTGTGGCAGTGCAAGCCACCCCCCCGGGAGCTATTCTGTGGCAGGAATTGGAAGCACCATTTCCCAAACACAGGAAAAGAGGAAGACACTGTTGGCCACTGATTACAGCTACTGATTACTAAATTCAGCTGGCTAAAGTATAACCCTAAGAAAAGCTAAAGTTTGAGCCTGTCCAAGTCAGAAGGAGGCCGGTAGCCGCCACTTTGACTCCACCCCCAGCATGAGGGGAAGCCAGGCTGACTGCAAATCACAGTGACTGTAGAGACCAGTTTCTTTCACGCAGATTGGCCTACAGCCCTAGCCTAGGCTTCAGCCCCACCTCTAGCAGGGAGGAAGCTGGCGGACCCTTCACCAACCTATCCAGGTAAGTGCAGGTACATTTAGCTGGCACACTCTGAATAATCAGAAGTCTGCCAGGGCAACTGTGGTCATCTTTGACCTGCACTGCATAGATTGCTTTGCCCACACCTGCAGCTCCATCTCCACCCCAGGCAGGGGAGAAAGGGATATGAAGCTTCATCAGTCTCTCTGGGTGACTACAGTCTAGGCCTGCATGAGTGGGCTTATTCCACACAGCTGTGGCTCTGTCCCTACCCCTGGGCAAAGGAGAAAGTTGGAAGAAGCATCATTGTTCCTTGGGGCAATAGGGCAACTTGAGCCTCCACAACTTATAGCACCAACTACATCCTTGGATCCTACTATACAATATGGGAGAAAGGGCAGGAAGCCCTAAACTAAAGAGAAAAACTGCATCCAGAATAAAGAAACAGGAAGATATGGCCCAGTTAAAGGAACAAGATAAGCTTCCAGATAACATAAAGGAGTTGAGACAACTAATCATAGATGTTCAAACAAATCTCCTTAATAAATTCAATGAGATGGATTTAAAAATTAGAATATTAAGAAGACATTGGGGAAGCAGATGTGGCTCAATCGATAGGGCTCCCGTTTACTATATGGGAGGCCCCGGGTTCGATTCCTGGGGCCTCCTGGTGAAGGCAAGCCAGCCTGCGCGGCGCAGTGAGCTGACGCAGCAGGACGACCCAACAAAGGGAGACAAGCAGACACAGAAAAACGCACAGAAAATGGACACAGCAAGCACAAGCAGCAAGAGGGGATAAATAAATAAATAAATAAATAAATAAATAAATAAATAAATAAATAAAATCTTTTAAAAAAAAGAAGCAATAAAAAAAGACATTGGATGAGCACAAAGAAGAATTTGAAAGCATATATAGAAAAATAGCAGATCTTATGGGAAAGAAATGTGCAATAAATAAAATTAAAAACACATTGGAATCATATAATAGCAGATTTGAGGAGGCAGAAGAAAGGATCATTGAGCTTGAAGAAATGGCCTTTGAAAGTGGACATACAAAAGAACAGATGAAGAAAAGATTGGAAAAACTTGAACAAGGTCTCAGGGAACTAAACAACAGCAAGGGACATGCAAACATATGTGTCATGGGTGTCCCAGAAGGAGAAGAGAAGGGAAAAGGGGCAGAAGGAATATTTGAAGAAATAATGGTAGAAAATTTCCCAACCCTATTGAAGGACATAGATATCCATGTCCAAGAAACATGAAGTACTGCCATACAAAAAAATATGACTAGACCAACTCCAAGACACATACTAATCAGAATGTCAAATATCAAAGACAAAGAAAGAATTTTGAGAGCAGCAAAAGAAAAGCAATCATAACATATAAGAGATACCCAATAAGATTAAGTGCTGATTTCTCATCAGAAACCATGGAGACAAAAAGACAGTGGCATGATATATTTAAGATACTGCAAGAGAAAAACTTTCAGCCACGAATCTTATATCCAGCAAGATTGTCTTTCAAAAATGAGGGCGAGTTTAGAATATTCATAGATAAACAAAAACTGAGAGAGTTTGTAACCAAGAGACCTGCTTTGCAGGAAATACTAAAGGGTGTGCTACAGCCTGAAAAGAAAAGAAAGGAGAAAGAGTCCTGGAAGAGTGCCTAGAAATGAAGATTATATCAATAAAAAAATAACTAAAAGTTTCAAAAGAGTGGTGAAAATAAAATATAATAGATAAAACCCAAATATTCAGGAATAAACTTAACCAACAATGTAAATCACTTGTATTCAGAAAACAATAACTCATTCTTAAAAGAAATTTTAAAAAGACCTAAATAATTGGAAGATCATTCCATGCTCACAGATTAGAAGACTAAATATCATTAAGATGTCAATTCTCCTCAAATTGATGTACAGATTCAATGCAATCCCGATAAAAATTCCACCAGCATTTTTTAAATAAATGGAAAACTTGATTATTAAATTTATTTGGAATGGTAAGGGGTCCTGAATAGCCAGAAATATCTTAAAAAGGAAAAGCAAAGTTGGAGGACTCTCATTTCTGGACTTTAATTTGTATTACCTAGCTACAGTGGTAAAAACAGCATGGTACTGGCATAAAGACAGACACATAGACCAATGGAACCGAATTGATGGTTAAAAAACAGATCCTCACATCTATGGTCAAGTGATTTTTGACTGGCCTGTCAAACCCACCCAGCTTGGGCAGAACAGTCCATTCAACAAATGGTGCTAAGAAAACTGGATATCCATAGCAAAAGAAGAAAAGAGGACCCCTATCTCACACCTTATACAAAAATTAACTCAAAATGAATCAAAAACAAAAAATTAAAAGCAAGAACCCTAAAGTTTCTAGAAGAAAATGTAGGAAAATGGTAGGTGGTAGTTTCTTAAAGGAGAAAAGAGGAAGACTGAGATGGACTACTGATATTTAATGTCTGTAGAAGTTTTAATTAGCTTTACTGTAAAAGTTTGGAAATGTACAGATTTGATGGTGACACATTATAGTGAGTTACAGCTGGCTTATAAATGGGGATGTGGCTGCAAATGGTAGTCTAGGGATGTAAACACCAATTGACAGAAAGCTGGAGAATAATCTAGGGACTGAATAGCACAGTAAACCCAGAGGTGGATGAGAATTGTGGTAGATGGTACAAATGCAAGAATGTCCTTTGTGAGCTAGAGCAGATGTACATCACTATTGCAGGGTGTTGGGAATGTGGAGAAGCATGGGAAAAATACAACTGGAGTGACCTCTGGACTGTGGTTTACAGTAATAATGTAATATTCTTGCATCTATGCCAAAGATGTACTGTTGATAATGGGGAAGTATGGAAAATGTGTGCCAAATGTATGCTGTGGACCTGGTAATAATCAGATGATATTATCTCAAAATCCTTAACAAATGTTCCACCACAATGTGGTGTGTTGATAGAGGGGTGTTGTTTGGGAATTCTGCACATGTGAATGATTGTTTTGTAAGTTTACAACTTTTGTCATAAAAATATATTTTAAAAATGTTGTATTTACAACACACACATAAGTATTTATGGATGATATGTCTGGGGTTTGCTTTGAAATAATTGGTGCAGGGGGAAAATAAATAAAGCAAGATTGGCCATATAAAAAAAAAAAAAAACAGTCCATAAACACAAAAATGCAGGTTATAAAGGATTTGAATAATTCAATTACATGTATATACTCATGTTATTTTCAAATATGGTTTATTATGTGACTCCGTTTAATAAAACCATAAATAAATGTAAAAAAAAAAAAAAAAAAGTTAACCAGCACAGTCCCCGCAGCAGAGGAAAGTGAGTAGGCACTAGAAGAAAATCCTGAAACTGCCTGCCCTGCTCTCCCATCTTTGCAGTAAATCCCATGTTTATAATACAAATGCATTCACATTTTATGTTCTACTCCATAACATAGTTGTCCTTATTTTCATACAAATAATGCTCTTTCCACCGTAATCTTCAATTAAAAGTAATGCTGAGCAAAAAAAAAAAATAATAATAATAATAATAGGATAAGTTGGGGAAAAAATACACCAAATGTAAGATAAGGATTATAATTAGTAGTAAGATTTTGACAATATTCTTTCATAATTTGTAACAAATGTCTCATGACAATGCAAGGTGTTGGTGGAGGGTTGATATATGGGACCCCTGTTTGATATTATGAATGTTTGCTTTGTAAGTTCACAACTTTTACTATATACTTATTGTTTATGTATGTTCATGTAGAAATGATATTATAATAATAATAATAGGGTGGGTTGGGGGAAAATACTTTGGTTAGTAGTAATATTTTGAGGATGCTCTTTAATCATTAGTAAAAAATGTTTAACAACAATACAAGGTATTGGTGGTAGGGTGAGGTATGAAAGCCCTGAATGATGTTATGTATGTTTGTTTTGTAAGTTCATAACTATTGCTATACACTTATTGTTTATGTATGAGTGATATACTTCAATAAATTAAAAAATTAAAAAATAATAAAGAAATAAAAAAGCCAAAGCCTTTACAATGGCCTGCAAGATCCTTCATGAACTGGGACCTGTTACATCTTTGACCATATGTCCTGCCACCCTTCCCTTTGTTCAGCCATCTCTAACCACACCCCCCTCTTAGCAGCTTCCTAAAACATGCCAGGTATGCCCCACCTTTGGGCCTTTGCAGAGGCTTTTCCAAAGATGCTGTTCCCACCATTACCCTCAAGGCTAACTCTTACCCCCCTTCAAGGCCTTGTGCAAATGTTCCCTTCTCATTAAGGCTACCCTGACCACCCAATTCTAAATTATAACCTTCTACTCCTTAGCAGTCCTTATCTCCCTCCCCTGCTCTATTTTCTTTCCAGATCATTTATCACTGTGGCTGTCATGAGAATGTGCCTCACAAACATCCAACTACAGGAACATAATTGGCCAATGATCCCAGCTGTTGCACTCTGAAATCCATCCTTGTGTTTGCACCAAGACCATGCTCCCAGGGCTTCACCCAGCCAATGACTGAGCATGACAGGAATGCCAAGGCAGGCTCCTTCCTGGGAGACAGGAGACATCTCTGCTAGCCGACTTTGGCTTCAGGACTCTCTGGTGGCCTTGCCAAGTCTTCTTTAGACTGCACTGCAAGTTAGGCTGTTTCCACCCAACTCTGACTTGCACCACAGTCTGATGACTCTCCCAAACTTTCCAATCTCCAGTCTCTTCTACTCCCCTCCCCATTTTCTCTCATATATCATTTCCCCTATTAAAAACCCTGCACATTTAACCCATGTGGGCTTCTGATTCTCAGAGGACCCAGATGAACACAATCACTTACTAACCAACTATATTTCATGTGTTTATTATGTTTATCTTATATTGCCTACTAGGATATAAGTTCCAGGAGAGCAAGAATGTTATTCATCCATG
Source organism: Tolypeutes matacus (assembly GCA_026826555.1). NCBI lineage: Eukaryota > Metazoa > Chordata > Mammalia > Cingulata > Chlamyphoridae > Tolypeutes > Tolypeutes matacus. The sequence goes on from JAKSZT010053881.1 coordinate 17,984,844, forward strand.
TGCCTCAAATACTTAGCACACCCTGACACATAATAGGTGTTCAATAAATATGTGTAGTGTGAATGTATAATAAATGCTTAATAAAGATTAGCAATTATTACTATTATCAACTAAACAAATGAATAAACACATGATGATACCAAATCAGTTATCACAACTCTGCTCCCTCCTAAATTCTCTGGTCCTCTTACTCTATCTAGTCGTCCTCCTACACTAAAAACCTTGAGATTTTCTTTAACAGAAATTAGTTTTGAGAGCTAAGTTGTTTTTAGGAAAAGATCCAGGCTAATAATTGGATGACTGCCCATCTGTTCTGGGCAGCAAATATGCAATTCTGACTGAGATGTTTATCACTACGGTTCTTTTATCTTTCATTTCAACCAGGATTTGCAGATACACAAAATCAAAATTTTTAAAGATTTGATCTTATTTTAAAGTTTATATATCCATCCAATTGTAATCAAACCAGGCCACTTCCCCAATTCTCTAGCTCCCCTAAAAGGCTTCTTCGAGGACATCTGAGCAAACAGAAACTAAAGCATGAAATGAGATTCATAGACCAGTGTGGTGTGGGCTTTTGGCTGGGTAGCTCCAAATGATAAGGTGCAGAAGTCTTTTCTCCCGTGGACCACTGAGTATCTCCTATGGGGTTCTGCTGGGCAATTTTACACCCAGCTGTAAGTGTTCTGGGAACTGGTGGAGGAGGAGGCTGGGGATTCAACTCTTTCTCATAAAGAGTGATTTACTTCCAGGCCTGTGCCTCACCTTGCCCTGTGCCCTGAGGCAGGCCTAGTGAATAGCTGCTGTAAAGTCAAAAGCCCCAGGTTCAAATTCTGGCTGCTTTAGCTATATGGCAAATAGCCTCAATTTCCTCATATTTAAAGTAGGGATAATAGCACTTATCTTCCAGCACCTTGTAAACTAAATAGGATATAAAGCATTTGTCTATAGAAAGCATTCAACCAATGTTAGCTATTATTGCTGTTATCAAAAATGCAAAGTAAATTAAACCATGTGGTCAATGTTTGGATTGTCCTTTTAACCTCTTCAGTGGAATGTTGATGTGAAGGTGCTTGATAGCATCCAAACACATAATAATGAGATAGGTGATAATTAGGGTTAACTACATCCCAATTTAATTAAATAAATGGTAGGGAAAAGAAAACAAAATAAATTATGAAGATTCTGAGGCTCTGCTTCCACCTTAGCTTCCTCGGGCTCTCCTGCCTTTTCTAAAGGATGCAGGGAATACCCACAGAAAGCATGTGATTTCAGTTGTACATACTTTAAGATGTGTAGAGAGAGTAGTTTCCATAACTCAACACTTTTGAGTGGAAACCTCAGTCTTCAGCCTGACTCAGTTGTCACTAAGGTACAATATTATACAAATGAAAGGAAACCAAAACGTTTATTCACAATTGATTTTTTTGTGTGTTAAAATTATTTCTAATGAAGTCAGATATTTAAATGATGAAAAACGAATGTGCTTACTGGAGACAAACTAATAAATGATTTTTTTAAACGCCAGCAATTACTACTAATTATAGTCCCTATCTTATATTCAGTATATTTTTCTCCCAACCCACCCTATTTTGATGATGCTCTTGTATCGTTTGTAACAAACGTTTCACAACAATGCAAGGTGTTGGTGGAGGGGTGATGTATGAGACTCCTGTATGATGTTATGCATGTTTATTTTGTAAGTTCACAATCTTTACCATATACTTATTGTTTATGCATGTTCATGTATGAATGATATACTTCAATAAAAATATATATATTTTTTAAAGTCTGCAATTATAGAATGTCTCATCACACCCGCACTCCTTTCTCTTGCATAGCTGCTGATGTCAAAATGGGCACCTTACTGAAAGCTGAGCGTCAATTCTGAACAAGGTCCAAGAAAGCACTGCGTTCCATAGAAATCCAAGTCAAGAAATAACAGAGGGTGGCACTTGATGTTTAAACCTCACTGAATACTGGTGGTGGGCCATATTCTTAATATAGTCGTGTTAACACCTTTAACTTCTCCATGACCTAAAGATTGCAAAGTTTGAAACAAACTGCTAAGGGGGATGGGGGAGGGGGACAGACTGATGTAAATCTTCCACTATATTACGTTTTAAACGAACTATAGAATTTTTATTATTATCTAAAGCCAGTCGAAGGAAGAAAGGCAAGTAAATGAGTAAGTGACTTGGCACTTCTGCCCCAGTCAAGGCGAGGCTCTTTCTTTGTAAACGCTAGAGCTCGAGTACAGATAAACTAACTTTATACAAACACACACAGACCCACACATCCAGGGATAAGTGTGTGCCGCTAGAGCAGAGGCTGTTTAAACACTCAGCGTGTTGGCTCCCTGTGCCACTCCCAGAAAATAATGAACTGGGTAAGGAACAGTTAATAAGAAAATGCGCCTTGCTAACTGTGCATATTACAACAAAGAGCTGGCAGCTCCTGAAGGAAAAGGGCTTGTGCCGCTGCCGTTCAAACTTGTCAGTCAACTCGTGCCAGCAGCCTCAGCGTCTGCCTCTCCAGCACACCCTCATTTCATGTGTCTGTCTGGCCTGATCTGTGCATCTGCTCAGAGACCTCCTGACAAGTCGGGAATTTCTCCTTTTCTCCACTGGTGTTAAGGACGGATTTCTCCCTGCTTCTCTTCTGTCATCCTAACTCCTCTCCACAAGGAGGTTCCTTGCTTTATGGTAACTTTGGATTTCCTCCACCGTCTGCCTGTCCTTGATTGCTAGAATGGAAGAAGCTGAGCTGGTGAAGGAAAGACTCCAGGCCATCACAGTAAGTCTGCATACAGTTATAACTCATTAAGGTGGTTGCTTGGAGGAACAGCAGCCACGTTGCTAGCTGGCCCAGCCGCTGAGGCCCTGCAAGGAGAGAAACAGACCGGTGGTCCCCACAGACCCATCTCTGCTTCTTTCTTAACCCTTGTGACCCTCTGTAAATCTCCGGCTTGGGAACCTGAGTGCAGGGCAAATGTTCTCCTTGATTTTCCCAAAGGCTGTGCCTACAATTTTAAACAGCAACCAAAAGCTTTTAAGGCAGTTTGGTTAATTATCATTCACCTTCTAGGTATCTTAAAAGTGCAGTCTATTCCTTACATTTATATTTGAAGGACATGAGATCAAAACACAGATCCCCCAACTTGGAAACTTTTTTTAAGCAATCACTGTGCAAAAAAAGTTAAAATTTAAGCAAAAGGGAAGAGAAAAAGAAACAAACAAAAAAAATGACCTAAAACTTTTTTATTCCATAGTGTGGCAGTGGGTTCCAGAAAACCTAACAGAATTAAAATGAATGTTGGTGCACTTAAGTCAAGCATTAAATAAGAGAAAAGTAGATAAAAGCACGTATCAGATTAATTCTAAAGTATCAGTTTCCAGCAGAGTCACAAACTGAATAAGATCCTGATAAAGGAATGCAGTGCATGAAATGTATTTGGAAAATATTTCATTAATACTGGGAAGGAAAATAGTTGCATTTTTAAATGTTTGTTCTGGGAAAGGTAAGCAAGAAATGAATTACTTTCCTTAAATGGTCCAGCTTAAAAATATATATATAAATAAGCTTCTTTTTGGCAGTAACCTGGAAATCTGTGATACACTCATTTATCATTATTCACAACCTATAATCTTTTAAAAAGAGAAAAACCTTTGGAAATCAACATCCCAACTTCTCAGCACTTTTCTGCTACTGAAATTAATTGTCAGGAAGAAATGAGTATTTTTTTTCATTCATGCTTAAATCAAGGTAGGTGGAAAGATTTTTTTTTCTTTGCTCTTTAAATCCCTATAGCATAAATAATTATGTTAATCCCAATTTAAGATATTTACTAAATGGATACAAAGTCTCAGTTCCACCCAGAAAGCATTCAATAAATTGAAATGTTTTCTTAGCCAATGATAAGACCCCAGGGTCCACTGATAAAGATGGCACTTTTCAAAAGGACAAAGTTTTTTTTTAGTGTCAAACTTCTGATTTTTTACATTTTCCTTTCTTCAGAAAGCCTTGATTTGGTTGCTGTTTGTTTTGTTTTGTTCTTTTTTATTGTTAAACGCTGTCACAGTTTCAGCTGTCCTTCTTGAAGGGACAGGAACTCAGCTCTGCTCTGTTGTTTTTGGCCTGGACCCTTTGCGTTACAGCTGTTGTCTAAAGGTTACTTTACTAGTCTGTGTGAATTGTAGGGGTATAAGCTCAGCTTCTTCTAATGCTTCTATCTCCCTATTAACTAGATGAAATCCTGTATCCAGTGCTATGCACAAATAGTCTCTTGTTCCTCATTTTCCTTTGTGGATTGGAACAAACCCTTCTTTAAACTTTTGTTACCTCCAATGCACATTATGACTCTCACTGAAACAGCACACGTTCTAAAGATATGGCTGCATACAGTTCTTCAGAAAGACTAAGAATATTCACAAAGATTTCCAAATGCAAAAAGAGCTAGAACAAGAGCCATAAAACCTAAAAAGCAGGCAAGAGAATATGTAGGTTTCTGTTTATACAGGTGTGTGTGGTTTTTTTTGTGTGTGTGATGATAAAAATCTCCTTTTTGGATTACTCCATTAGCCTAAACATATCCCACTGGAAGGAATTAAGCAAATCTCTGAAGTAAGATCATAAGGTAATTCTATCTTAGAAGTAATATATTTATATAAAGGCTGTGGGGGGGGGGGAATTTAAAGGGTTATGGGATCAAATTATCCAGTAACCTACTCCTGGCCAGGCTAAGGCCAGTCACATTTGTCACCACTTAGAGGGAAAATGGAGCAGCGATGTGCCCATGGAAACAACACATCTCATCTCCCTTCTTGGACACCCTGGAAGATGCCAACTTTCTCCACCCCTGCCTTACCCAGGAAGCCACCTCAGCTATTCTCCTTCCTCTTGGTAAAAATGAAAACAAATAATATCCAGAGAGTTTGCAGGGGATATTTCATTTTGTTAAGCACTTTAAATCATCAGAATCTCTGACCTAAACTAATTCTTCATTTTCACTATTTTGCCCTTTCTTCCCCATACTGGAAATCATTTTTTCTATACTTTAAGAACAAAGTTATAAGGCAAGTGCCAGATGTATGCAGACACAGCAACTCACAGACTTTACTTTGGGGAAAAAAAAAAACCTTTTACCCTCTATGATCTATTTGATTTTTATATTAAAATTTGTTCCTCCTACTCCTGGCTGTGAAATGAAATAATCACAGTTGTGTTTATTACACCTGGTTTCAAGTGTTGTTTAAAGAGTCATTATTTCCACTGCAAGGAATTTAGAGAACAAATGTATATACCTCTAACTTGACAGAACCAAGTGCCAGTCTTCTTGTTCCTCTAAAAAAAAAAAAAGAGAGAGAGAGAGATTAACACAGTAAGTGGATGGAATGTAGCACTTAGGCTCTCAAATTGAAAACTAAATGACTGTTATGGCACCATTCATTTCTCACAGCAGTAAAATGAATTTTAAATTAGAAGTTTTCTCCAAGACCTAAAAGAGAACAAAGACAAAACTATGAAAGTTCATAGGAACAATTGCTTAAAAGAAGGTATTTCAGTTTGGGGGGTATCAAATATGGATTCTATTTTACATAATTAGTCTCATGTTCCACCTTCATTACTTTAACCAGGTAACAACTCTTCCCTTACTAAATTAACAAAGTACCCCTTGGTCACAGAGTTAAGTTTTCAACTATAATTCAAGAACCGGACTGCTTCAAACTGTTTAAATATTATATTTCATTTTTTAAAAATCTCTTAAGGATCTTTTCAGGTTGGAACATATTCTAACAAATAACTGGTTCGTATACAAAGAAGAACTATTGAGGTAGACTGGTAATTTGGAATTCACTTTTAATATTATCAGAATTGATGATACCAATGTCTCCATCATTCTCAGGAAGTGAGGTGAAGAAATAAGTGTGTCACTGAAGGACTTATTCCTCAGAGTTCCTCTCTGGACAAAAACATGGCCTACCTTGCAGAACAGTAAAAAAGGTCCACGTGGACTCCCCTCAGAAAAAGAAATATTCCCTTAGGATTAGCAATATTCCATAAATTCTTGACATCCTCCTCCAGAAAGAATGCACTATCTCCATTCCTATGGTGACATTAGAAAATACTGTTATTAAAGAATATGGGAATGTTCAGACTAGAAAACTCCTAGATCTTAAACTGGCTAGAGATCATAGACTCCCAAAAGTACTGTTCCAGGGGGCGGGGCTGAGGGGTGAGCTCAGAAGAATTCTAGGGAGAAGAGAGGTAAGAAGTAAGTGAAATTTTTATTTTCATCAAGGTTTATCCTGAACCATCAGGACTGGGTGCTATTGGTTGATTCATTGTTTTGTTACTGAGTACCTACTATGTGCCAGGCCTCATGCATTTAAGTGAAAAGAAGAAAAGTAAGGGAAATGTGAATGTCAGGAGTGGGGGTGGGAGTGGGTTGCAATTTTTAATAGAGTGATCAGGGTGGGCTCCATAGAGAGAGTGACATTAGAGCTTGGAGTTGAAGGAGGTGAGCTTCTGTCAAAAGTTAGACAACAGTGATTATCACAAGAACAAGCACCTGCCTAGGACTAACTCCATTTTGGAAAGGAGCCACAGAAAGTCCTGACGCTGGAATTTGAGTAACAGAGCCAGATTTGCCAGCCAAAGCTGCTCGTGACGCAAAAAATAAGGGGCTCTCACATTTCCCCAGATCCATTCCATATTTCTTTCCACTGCCAAAGAATTTTCTCTCACCTTGCAAATATAGTAATTTAGGGGTCAGAAAGTTCTTCACATAAAACAGAAATCTACTCAATACAGAGGGCAGCATTGAAACAATCACACACACAAGTTCTAGTTATTTCTTTAGCATTTGCCCCCGTCACTGGGAGCATCAGTCATGTCATTCTCTTTTTGTCCATATCTGAGATCTTCTAACAGTTAATAAGATAGTTAATGACCCAAAAGCAGGATATGCTACATAATTTGAAAATGTGCAAAATGAAAATGTGGGGAGCCTTGTTCAAAACGTATGGAGAATTTCAAGATGGTGACAGTAGAGCATTAAAGTGCTAGACCCTCTGTGCACAGAGCCCTGTACAGCCCCTCTCAGGCTGCACTCCAAGGAGCCAGCCTTGCCTCTGTATTCCATGCTGACCATGTACATTTTTTCCTATTCAATCTACCAGCACAAATGAAAGAGTGAGACCAAGAGCAAGCCAAACTGGAGTTTGACTGAGAGTATACCTTAGCCTGAGTTTCAAGTTCTAAGGAATTCTTAAATTAGTAATGGCTAAAAGAATGCACCATTGTTAATCAATGTACCTCATGGTGTAAGACCTAAAGTACAGAAACAAGTTCTAATTTATCATGAGCATCCAAACACAGTCCATACAGATGGGACATGGAGATGTAAGAATATTCCAAATAAGGAAGCCCAGGCCAGAATGTTCAAACAACAAAGACATCACACAATTTTCCACAATGCTGTACTGAGATTACCTGTTTCTTTCAGGGAGGAAAAGGTTTCTTCATGCAAATGTGCTTAAGCCACATTTCTTTGCCAAACAGATTAGCCCACCTGCAAAGGAGACCATGTGATGAGGTATAATAATTGTGATAGCTCATTAAGGAAACTGCTTTTTGATAACAGGGGAAGGGTTTTCCAGAGCGTTACAGAGGGATAATGTTGCTTTGTAAAGCCCTCTACTAACAAGGATCTCCACGAACTTTCTGGACATCACTGTGTGGTCAAAAGGAAAAGCCACTTCTTTAGAAAACTCCGACTGAAACGAATTAGAGTCTACCTGTCTGACCTAAACCAGTGGAGCATAGTTCAGTGCTAAAACTGAAACAGGACTTCCACTTCCTATTCTCCTGTACCATACTACTTAGCTTCTCTTAAAATAATGAGAATATTTTGATTTATTAACACAGTGGTGTCATTTTAGAAAGAGACTCACTGAAAAGTTGCTGCCCCAAGTGTTCCCTGACGAGGAACCCCATGGGATGCCTTCTTTCCTAAGACACTTTAGGAGCAGTTTGAAGGACTTTGTACTTACAGTTTTTACATAAAACATCAGGGACTGAGAGGATTCAGTCAAGCCACTTAAAACATAGGACTAGGTTATCTCTGAAGCACAGTATGGAAAGCAAGACTGGGTTCTGTCCTAAGTACCAAGATTTCAATGAGCAACTGCATCAGTGATTGACATCGGGTGATACAACACAGTAAAATGAGCTACAACCGTGATATAAAATCAGTCTATGCTAATGAACCTAGGATATAAAAAAACCTCTCCTGGGGGACCGATGTGGCTCAAATGGTTGGGCGTCCGTCTCCCATATGGAGGCACCTGGATTCACTCCCCGGGACCTCCCCATAAAATTAAAAATATATAGAGAAGGTGGGCAGGCCCCCAGGCCCCGTGCACAGGTGTGCCATCAGGCCCCGCAAGCCGGTGAACTCCCCAGGCCCTGCACATGGGTATGCTGTCAGGCCACACACGGGTGCACCATCAGGCCCCGCGGAGCCACGCAGCGGGATGATGACATAACAGGAGGGTGACGCAGGGAAAGCCAAGATGAGACGCACTGAAAAACCAGCAACTGAGGTGGCGCAGGCGGTAGGACGCCTCTCTCCTACATTGGAAGTTCCCAGGATTGAATCCCAGTGATGACGGGAGGAGAAGGATGAGAAGAGGGGGCAGGAAACAGACACAGAGAATTGCCCAGCAAATGGACACAAAAACAGCAAAAACAGGGGAAGAGGGGGTGAAAATGGATAAAAATAAAATAATTAAATCTGAAAAATAAAAATTTTAAAAATCTCCCAAGCAAACGGATTCTGAGATTAGTAACAGTAATAGCAGCACCTGATATTTACATAGCATTTAGCCTTAAAAATAATAATACAACTTTCACAGCCATTATCTTATTTTAGCCAAAAAGTTCTCTGAATAGTTTCACAAACTGGACTTATCATTCTCTATTTTATGGGTAGAAACCTGGCACCAAGAAAAGTTAAGGGATTGCTGAATGGCAGAACTTGATTCCATTCTTCTGCTTTTCAGATTCTCTGACCACAACAATGCAGTGAATTCTAATAAACAACAAAACTACAACCCTCGCTCCTATTCAGAACTACCTCAGATTTCTTTTGTTCAGTCTTATAGAGTTGGAAATGGAACAGAGAGAAGAGGCTATATAGGTTCTCCTTCATTTAACCACCTTTTCAAACCCAAACCAGGCTTTCACCCTCTGCAGTCTCCTCCCACCTTCTCCAATCTGCCAGGACTAGAAGTGGGAATGAAACAATTGTATTGCCATTTCAGAAGGGTTTGACATTGCTTTAAAATGAGTGGGACATAAGCAAAGTCATTTCCTAGGAAGCATCAAATATTCCAAGCCTTTGCTACCTCTTCCACTTCACTGCAGTCTCTTCCCACAAGCCGGGACTTCTGAAAGCTTTCAAAGTTCCCCTAACCCTGAACTCTACACTATTGAGTGAGTGGGTGAATGAATGAATGAATGAATGAATACCATCAAGCTAGAAAAAGGAGGGACTAAGGGCCATCCGGTCAGCCAACAAATTTTATTTTACTGAGGAAAGGGTTTTGTTTACCATGATCCCTTGATTATTCGGGGGCTGTGTTTTGTGTTTGTTGTTTATTTTTGTTTTGTTTTCTCGCTATTCATTAGAACAAACATGAAAGTACGGGCAAAAGAATTAAAGAGTAGAACATAAACGGACTCATTAGATAACAGAATTTGTTGTAATGTTGGGAAGGAAGACAAAATTATGAGTAAAATGAAGTTAGAAAATTTGTGCTTTTCAATTCACTCCATAATTAGGAGTGAAAATCCTGTCCCATATCCATGACTAACTTAAGAATTAGGGTATTTCAAAGCTAAAAGCAGAAATAATCACAGGGTCTGTAGAAAACTTAGAGATTTCTTTTTCCACACCGCATTCAATGAAGGAATCTTCCTTACACCATGCTCAAGAAATGCTGCCCCAGCTTTTCCTTGGTCACTTCCAATACCAGGTAGATCAATATCTCCTAAGACATCCTATTCCATTTTAGAACAGCTCTCTGTGTTAAAAATTCTCATTTATAATGTGCCACAGTGTGGCTTCTTTTCATTTCCACCCAATCATCATGACTCTAGGCACTGAAGCTATAAAACTTTTGTTTCTTTAGATTTTTTCCTCATATCACAGGCCCATTCTAGACACTCTCCAGAATGTCAGTGTCCCTCTCAAAGTTTTGTGCTGATGGTTGAACCAGACAGAATCCCTTGATGCTATAATATCCTTTTTTTGGAGAATCATATTTCTGTTTACATATTTTGGAAGCAATAGGATGTTGTATAAAATACATCACTTTTGCAGTAATAGAAAATTAGGTTCAACACCAGTTCCACCACTGGACTGACCAGATAACTTGGAAAGTTAATAAACTCTCTCATCCTCAGCTTTGTCATCTCTGAAAATGAAAATACTTAGACTTAATATGAAAGTTTGTTAGTCAGTTACATAATGAATATGCAAAATTAATAGCTTTCTGGGGGGAAAAAAGTAGTAATTAGGAAATACAATGTGAAAATATCCCATTCCTAACATCTATAAATTAAAAATCTTTTAAAACATAGAAATAACTCTAACAAGGAAATGTGTAAGATTTATGTGTAGAATGCTAAAAACTTTACTGAGAGACATCATTTATGTAACTAGAGGCCACACCATTCCTGGAGGTGATCTTTGAATGCAGAAAAGCTGTCATTTACTCCAAATGTATTTGTAGGTTTAATGTAATTCCAAAATCTCTAAGGAGTCAATCTCGTTCACTGCTGGTGGAAGCATGAGGTTACTGCAATCTCACTGAAGTTTCAGAAACCTCGAAAACTGTTTTATTCTTTGACCTAGAATTTCACGACAAGGATATTATCCTAAGGAAATAAGAGGTGCATAGAAAGATGGTTGTCCTAAGAGGTTCATAACAGAGAATTTCTAATAATAAAACTTGGAAACAGTCTAGCTAAAAAGATTTAGTACATATATATGATGGAATAACATGCAGTCATTAAAAACAATAATTTAGATGACTATTTAATGACATGGTATATCATTATTTCATGATATGCTGAAAAAAGCAAGTAGATAAATTGCAATGTGTAACATGCTGAAAAAAGCAAGTAGATAAATTGCAATGTGTAACATAAAAAAATCAATCCCAATTTTATATGAACTATAATATATAATGCAGTTATAAGTAATATATAACTATTAATCTCTGATTATCTCTGGATAGTGATCATTATTAGTAAGAGTAACTTTTTAAATTCTATCATGACTTATAGTACTTTTTTATTTGTTTGGTTAGTTGGTTTAATTTGGTGGGGAGTGAGGAGGGATAAGAAATTTGTTGGGGTTTTTTCATTTTGTTGTTATTGGAATTTAGCAAAATGATTCCAAAGTCCAACTGGGAAAATAAATTGTAGTTATTAATCAAGACATTTTTGACAAAGGTAATAAAGGGACACTTGTGCAACAAAATGCTAACTTTCCTCATTGTTCATAATCTAAATTAAGTGGTATTAGTACCAAAATCAATAATCAGAGAAACTATGCATATAACCTAGAACCAGACCCTAATGTACACAAAAAATAAGTAAATGATAAAGCTTACACACTAGATCAATAAGAAATAATTCTTTGATAAAAGGTCAGATAATTAGTTTAAATTTTTGGAAAAGAAAATAGTAGATCCTCAGCATTTATCACAAATCAAAATAAATGAGCTGGATTAAAGAGTTAGATTTTTAAAAATCTTTAGAAAACTGGAAGATAATACCAATGAATAATTATTTCACCTCAGATGATAAAAGATATTAAAAACACCAAAGCAATAGAAAAAAAAAAAGTTTACTATTTCAAATAAACACCATAAATAAAATTTAAAGGCAAATAAAAAAAGTATTTGCAACTCAGTCAAACTACTGTAACTTAAAGAGCTCTTAAAATTCAATAAGTCGGAGCATTCACCAGAACTGAAATTTTAGAAGACAGTGATACCAACTAGAGTTTCAGGCAGGTTCCACAGGAAAGCAGCACTTTGCTCTTCCCCACAGCTGAACCATCCAGTGTATTCTTTGCTGGTCAAATGCCTTCTCTAATTTTTCTTACATTTCTATTGTGTAAAAGAGTTAATAAACCTAATCGGTGCTACATTCCAGGATACCCACCCTTATTAAATGGTTACTTAACCTAAAAAAAAAAAAAAAAATTCAATAAGTCAATCATTAATAGGCTTAACATAAAAATGGGTAGACATCACAAATAGCAATTGAAAAAAAATCATTAATACAAATAGCCAAGAAAATTATGAATAATATTTGATCTTAATAATAACTAAAGAAATATTCATTAAAGCATCAACGTGATATTTTTCACCCTAATTGCTATTTTTTTTACTTGTTATATACATAAATAGTAAGGATGAGGTGATGGACACTGTTTTATGGAAATATAAGTTAAAACATACATAAAACATTTTTCATTGAAGTATTTAGGGATTTATCCTAAGGAAATAATCAGAGAAAAAGATAGAAAATTTATATACAAGAAAGTTCATTGCCCAACTACTTATAATAACAAAAGATTGGAAATAACCTAAAAGGCAGGAAAAAAGAGAGAATGAATACACAAATTGCATTATATCAAGCACCAGAAGTTAATTTTTTAATAAAATATAATTACACGGGAAATGCTCATGACATATTATTAAGTGAAAAAGATAGAATACAAAACTGTGTCATGGACCTCCTTGTGGTGTGTGCACAAGTGTTTGTGCAGGCAAATATATCCGTGGTTTGGGTGTATTGGGAAAAGACTGGAATAAAATGCACCAAAATGTTGACAGTAGTTATTACTGAATGAATAGGAGTCCAGGTGATTTTTATACTTTTCTTTAAAGTTGCCTGGATTTCCAAATGTTCTACAATTAATATACACTATAAAATTTAATAATTTACATTTATTAATAATAAAATAATCGCTAATTTGGGTCCATCATTCCTCTCAGCCAAAATGTTTTAAAAATCTTTATTTGATCATCTTTTATTACAGTGCTTCCCAAACCTGGCTGATGATTAAAATTGCTTGAAGTGATTTTTAACAATAAATCATCCATCACACCCTTACTCCACCCTTGAAATCCTGATTCAGAAAGTTGTCTCAGCATGTTTTTCTTTGTATATTTGTTTGGTTTAGTTTTACTTTTCTATCTGTCTTCTTACGGGACAATTGCCTTTAAAAAAAAAAAAAAAATTCCTTTCTGTTTACATTTCCACAAAATTCCAAAAGAATAAAGTAAAAATTATTGTTAAAAGTGTGCTTATATCAAGATATATTAAATTCCCATGAGATAGACCTCTTTGTTCCTCAGCTTCTTCATTTAGGAAATGGTAATAAACACGGACCCTACCTCATAGAGATTTGGAGAATATTGAGTGTTTTGAGACATATATGTGCTTAGAATATTTCCTGACACATAAAAAGTATTCAATAAATGTTAGCTGTTATTATGAACATCATAATCATCGTCTGTGGACCGTGAAAAATTAAGCAAAAAGGAATCGTTCATTTTAAATTATTTGTTTCTAATAATCCACTGATGTCTTCTAGACATTCCTTATCCAAATACAACAGTCTGTTTTGATTCATTTTATACACCTTTGCCAGGGATTAACCAATAAGCTCACCAGTCTTTATCCATAATTCATCTTTTTCCCTCTTAAAAAACTGGGCATTTGCCACTTCTGGTCTTCTGATATCTCTTCTCTTCATCCACGATTCCGAGGAGATTATTTGACAATACCTTTCTGTCATGTCTATTCAATTTTCTCTTCCCTGACATGAAATCTGTCAGAGACTGAAGGCTAGAGCAGCTCTGGTTTTTGTATTCTAATTCCTCTAGGGCTTCAATTTCCCCTTAAGCATATTTGTTCTTCCCTTTGCAGGATCAAGATTAAGCTCTTTAATCAAAAATAAGGAAGCAAAACAGGAGTGGAATAGTTCTATTTTATCTCTGTCACGTTAATATTACACTATCTCATCAGTAGTCTTATCATTACCTTTTTATCTTTTTACTCTCAGCATAACTTAAACACATATATATACACACATATATGTATATAGAGATATGCTTTTTGTGCCCTCACTGTTTTTCACATGCATCACATCTTCACATCACCCTGGATTTTTACCTTATTTATCCTATTACAAATAGATACCACACTATTATCTTCATTCTTGCTTGCATGAGTTCATTGGAGAGACCTCTGTATTAATGTTTTGTTTGGTTTGGTTTACAGTGGCTTTCTTTTCTTACTTGAGATCATTCTTCAATTGTGTATCCATTTTTCCATAACCCATCAAATATCTTCCCTCTTGAAACGTTTACCCCTAGAATTATAGTTATTTTCCCCCAAAATTTTTACTACCTCCAACTATGGCCAGTATTCTTTTCTTGGAATATTGTGGTATCATACCCCTTTCTTTCACGGTTCAAGGTCACCATTACTCGCGCATCTCTAGCCACCTTGCCTTGTTGGTAGTATTTAAATTCAGAACACAGGTTTTATTGTGGCTCTTTTGAGATCCTGAGCAATTAAAATATCAGCAAAGCGAGGCATGGACTTTTAAGATACTCTGGTTTTAGCAAAATTAATCTGAAAACGATTATTTGACTAATTGAAATCTCTCCTCATTGCAATAATTTGCTCCTATCAATTTTGTCAGTTGATTTAGGGCAACAGCATCTATACCCTCCTTCTGATCAAGTGGTATCTAGTATAGTAATGTAAGATTGCTTCTCTTTTTCTTTATTTTTATGCTTGTCTCAATGCCCAGGACCATGCATTTTCCTTCTTTTGTGGAGATGGTGAGGAGAAGTAAAAAGAGCCCTGAACTGGGAGTTAGAGGGTCTGCTTACTGATTCCGGCTCTACCACTATATAGCTGTGAGACTTTATGCAAGTCACTTAACATCTCAAAGTCTCGAATCTCTTCTGTGTAAAATGAAGTCTGAACCATAAGATCACTAAATGTCTTACAACTCTGAAATATCATGAGGTGGTGATTCTTTTCACATAGTTCTGTATTTTTGCTTTTAGCAATCTGATTATTTGAAATAAGGTATGCCCTTCTATTGCTCCTTTCAGTCATATGTCCCAATTCACCAAGTTCTATTATAAATATTATTGATTGACCCTAAAATAAACTTTCATGTGAGTCCGCATCCTTCTCATGCCCCTTCAATGTGCTTTGTGATGTATCTGCCCTTGACCTCCTCTTATTTCACAAAAATGCCTCCTATTGCACTCACACAGACTCTGGGCCTCAGCTATTCCTTCTAAAACTACATCTTTATCTCTACCTCTGACTCCTGTTCTGATCTCTCTCCATCTGGTATTCCAACTGCCTACCAGACAATCCACCTGGTTGTCCCAAGGGCCTTTCAAACTTGGTATGAACCCATCATCTTCCTTCCCAAACTTTCTTCCTTCCCCAGAATTTCTTATTTCTATTAGTATATCTACCCTTCCTCTAATTCCTAAGCTTAAAAACCTTGTACTCACATTGACTTCTTCCTTTCCCTGACATCCGTATGTCATTAGTTGCCATATTCTGCCAGTGTTATCTCCAGAATATCGCTGGCATCCATGCCCTCTGCTTCTCCTCCTTGTTCAGACTCTCGTGTCCTTTGATATGGGCAGGTTCCACAGCCTAACTTACGAATCCCTCCAAGCTCTCTCCTTTCAATACCTACGATATACAATGAGGTGATATTAAACTTCTTAAAACATGTTTTCACCTATATCATTTCTCTCCCCAAAAAACTTTTTATTTTTCCCCTTTTCAGTACATAAATAAATCCCAAATTCCTTGTCCTGACATTCAATAGTCTCTAGTATCTAATTTCATCCTATTCTTATTTTACTTCCTACTATTCCCTGTATGCAACTTCGGTTCCAGACTTGCTGCTACAAATAATGTTTTAATTTTCTACTACCATGCTTTTGCTCCCATTGATCTCTTGACTTGAAGGTCCATTCTCCCCACTTTCCAGCCTCCGGGGACTCTACTCGGAAACTCATACTCGATGCTAAGTCTTTCTTAGCCATATCAGTAAGAAGCAACGTCTTCCTACCTTCCCTCAACTCTCAGAGCATCTTACCTTTCCTCAGGAATAAATTCATCACTTTATTTCTTAGACTGTCATTACTTGCACATATGATTTTCTTTCCCTGTTTGAGTATAAGCTTTTTATAGAAAACATCTCTTTCTGAATCATTTTAAACACTGCACAATTCCCAACAGCACTTTGAACACAGCATTTGTACATAGTACCAAACTGTTGGATAAATTAACAATTATATAACCCAAGATCAGTCCCACCTTCTCAACAAAATTAGGTGCATTAGAATGTTAGCTCATTTTTAGTCAATAATATCTCTAAGGTACTCACACTTTTAAGTACCATGCTTATGTTTGGTAAGTATTGGATCATAGATGGTCAATAACGTTATACCTGTACAGGATTAATAAATGAATTTTCAAAAGAATGAAGAGGTAGCCTTTCATAGAATTGGAGTTTATGGATATCAACTGCTAAAATAGGCTGAGTCAGAGAATTTGACAACTAGGCAATTGCTCGTGCTTCAGTTATGATGTAAAGAACAATATGAGTTATTCACAATGCTTAAATTAATAAATATCTGATGTACCATATTACAATAGCTATCTATAGAAATGCTTAAGCTCCAGTGGAAATTTTGGAAAGTAAATGGCATTTCACATCTATTTGTCCCATAATTTGGGAAGGAATGAGATGATTATGATAACCTTTGGAACACTAGCAATGGAACTAGATATACAACTTCAGGTAGATTTATTTTTTAATCTGTCATATTGAAACTAAATTGCTGTCACATTATTTGTCAGTAGCACTTATAGATTCCCATAAAATTTGGGACAAGGATAATAACTTGCTGTTGCTGAATATTTTATGAGGAAAAAGAACTCTTATCTTAAAATAGGCTCATACCTATAACATCCTAAAATCACCTGCTTACCTACCAAGGCTGATATGAGAGAAGCATCAGATTACCTTTGAGTGATAAAACACCCATATGCCTTAGCAACCCCTTTTTAAGCCAGGTGTTACCAAAACACTTGAAATGCCCTGCCTCTACCCACAGTTTCACTATCTTATTACTAACACCAGGATGAAGCCAACCCAAACTGGCAATCAACAGGGATGGGGGAGGTTATGACTGAGGGTTCAACAATTATTGTCACACATAGATAAGATGCTCTTTATAGAATATCCGTGGAGAAATGTGGACAGTTACAGCACCAGCTTCCAGAGACTTGAAAATGTGCTGCTCGCTTTTAATGAGAGGCCCCCTTCCCTTGTTCCCTGTCCTGACACTGCCTTCAAGCCACAGCACTTCATGATGGCAAGAACAAGGCGGGAAGTTGTGACTATCCTGACTAACTTCCCACTCAGGAAAACAGACGGGTGAGTTGGTTTGGAGCATGGACTCTGAACTCCAACTGCCTGGGTTCATATCTTGGCTTTGCCACTTATTGCTCAGTGAAAGTTTGAATGACTCAATCTCACTAAACTTTCATTTCTTCTTTTATAAAATGAAACTAATGACAGTATCTCTGTTATTATGACTATCAAGTGAAATAATGCATGTAAAATGCCAAAATGTTTGACATAACAAATTTAAAATATTACTAATATTTGCTCAATAACAGCCTCTAGATATAGTGGAGAAGTGGTTCGCAGAGGTTATCCAAATTGTTGCTCCTCATGACCAGATTTCATCCAGAGGAAGGAAGTGATTCTATGGACTCATGTTTGTTGCCTAGCTTTGTTTTTTTGTAAAAGAGCTGCTTATGAAATTTTAAAAGTAATACCAATGAAGCTATACCCAATGAGAAACACCACATAAAGTTGGAGGGCAACATGCTGTTTTGATTTTAACAAGTGTTTTTTTGTCTTTTTGTTTTTTTGTTTTTCAAAAAAGAATTATTCTCTTCAGGGCAGTGACATCAGGAAGCTATGCACTTATTTCAACAATGCTGCCAAATATTTTTGGAACTCTTCCTTCTAAATTACCTTCTGAGCCTGCTTCAAATTCCTTTAGATGTCTTCATTGGCAGCATATTTTTATCCTTTGGGAGTTTTCAATTTGGAAAGCAGATTAAACTCAAAAATAAGATGGAGGATCATGATAGATAATGCCACCTCTGGTAAATAGAAGAGAAAAAGAAACAATGGCCTTTAAGTGTGGCTTGTAAAGTGTGACACACAGTTCCAGACAGGGAATCCCTAGAATGTTTCAGACCAACGGAAGCGTCATCAGAATTAGCATGTTGCTTTGTGTGCAATTAACAGGTTATATACTAATTTCTATTAGACAAATACAGAGTACTCTGTGTCAAGCGATATTCTGGGCCCTTTTGTAAAAGCTTTTGTATTAGCTCATTTAATGTTCATATCTTAATGTTAAGATATGAACATTAAATGCTAGAGTCAGAAATCAAACCCAGGCAGTCTAGTGAGCATGTATTTTTGAAAAAATAAAATAAAACCTTTGTGCATTAATAGTCATGCCTTCTTTTTTGAGTTCTTTTTTTTTTTTTCAGGCAGTGTAATTTAAAGTTAGTGAAAGATTTCTTATATTTCTCCATGGATTTTTTTTCCTCCACTAAAAACCCTCTTAGCATTAAGTATTATCTGAACGCTTTTTTCTCTATCTTACCAGGACAAGTTATACAAGGAGGAAACAGCCCCACTTCCTTGCTTCCTAGTTTTCTAATGATCCAAAATCTATCCTATTTTCCCACATAAACTTCTTCAGTCTTCTGCTAGAATACTCTCACTTCACAACATTTCCTCTTGCCTTTTTCAAAACTCTCTTCTTAAAATTCACTTGTTCCATTGCGTCACTCAGTAGCTTAATCTCACTTGACAAATGGAGAGGAAAGAAAAGGGGAGTGGAAAAGGAAACATTAAAATATTTTTAAATTATATTTGAAAAACTACCTTATTTTTGCCTTCAGCAAAATGCTGTGAATGTCTCACTTTGCTCTCTTTTGCTTTGAGTTTCCAAAGCAGCTTCATACCAATGCCAAGAGCCTACTACTGGCTGTCCGTTCAGATAATGATAATAACTCCCAGGAAACATATTTAAGCAAATTGAAAAATTACTTATGCCAGAATTTTTTTTTAATTTCAGGATAAAAGAAAAATACAGGAAGAAATCTCACTGAAGCGTCTGACAATAGAGGAAGAAAAACTAAAGCACCAACATTTGAAGGTAACATTAATTTCATTTTAATGATTTTGTACTCAATATCCTAATGGGACTCAAATTTCAATAGTAAGGGTGCTTTTAGAAGGAAAAAAGTGCCAACATGTTGGAAGACCAACAAGCTAGTAATATTAACATGTGGGACTGAAACTTCTGGCAAACGTGTTTAAAGTGAAAAATATGGTGCCTTCTTTATTACTGAATTTCCTCATGTTCTTGGGTAACCTTGAGAATTCAGCCTTGAGAATTTGGCCCTGAACACAGTGTTGCTTAATATCCCTAGGGAGCAGCTCCAGCTAGGAAGTCCCTTTAGAAATGAAAGGCCAGCCATTCCCCAAGGGGTGCAGAACAGACAAGTGTCTGGCCTGGTCGAAGATGCTTGTATTTAAAAGCTCAATGCAATGAATCCAATGTTGTTTGAGTATGGCCAGGGTCTTTGTTTCATTTTGTTTTGACTGAAATTGAGATCATAGCCAGAAATAAACCTCCATTTTTGACATCTATCACTGGGTGTGGTCATTTTTTAAATTAAAGCTCATTGGGCTTCAACATTTTATTACATAGCTTAGTCACAGGATGCAACCACATGACAAACAGGAGCTCCTTGTAAACAGGCTCAAGCAGGAAAGTTACTTATCTGGGAGGGCTGCTATCAATAGACTTAACAGAGCCCCCCAATGAAACAATGTCACACACTTGTGGGTCTACACATTTTAAGTTAAACTTGCTAAATTCAGCTAAATCCATACTTGTGATGGATCAAGTAGCCACCTCTGCAAAGAAACATAATTTAAAATTCCAATTAGTTTTATTTCTCTGGATTCCTTTTCTTTGCTTCTATACAAGTTGACATTTCAGATATTTGATAGATAGTTTTAAAGTATACTTAACCTGCTATCCTTACAGTATAAGTCACATTTAATTTACATGAGTAGTGGGCATAAGCCAGGAAATGCTATGATGTTCCCAGAAAATCAGTGAAATACAAACATATTTTACCAAATTATTTCAGTGTAACTCAAATGAAGTCAAATCTAGGACAATTTTGAGATAGGCCATTTCTAACCCCAAAACTGGCACTTGCTCTCCCCTGTCCTTCTGTCTCTCTCATCTCTCTGTCTCTGTCTCTCTCTGTCTCTCTCTCTCTCTTATACACACACACACACATACACACATACACAATATGGGTTTTACAGTGAATTGTTGCTTCTCAGTTGCAGAATAGTTAACCCAACAGCATTAGAGTTCATTATGGAAGAAAAGGTTGAAACATCTCCTCAAGTCAAATAAGTTTCTCATTGAAAAAATCTGACTCAATGAAAAGTCCATTCCTGAGGTGGCACCTCATTTCAATACATGCCAAAGCCAGACCAGAAAGTAATACATGATCTTCCTTATACGTTTGTCTTCTGAAACCCAGGAGACTTCTTCTAATCTGATACAATCAAAACATTTATCATGCTTTGGGTTGCTGTGCACAGTTGTACAGAATATGCACTGTACAAAGGTAGGTGGGGGGAAGGGTATGCTGAAATCCTGCCCACACTCCCTTGCCAACCGTGCACCCTGGCCCGGAGCTGCTTCTGCCTAGAGGAAGAGGTACCTTTTCCTTTGCACAAATGTGCTGTCCTCTGTCCCAAGCTGTATACTGACCCAAAGGGGACACCTCTTCTTAATTTTCATATCATTATCATAGAGGCTAGCAATGGCCCTGGAAGAGCCTTAGCCCTTTGGTTTTCAACCTAGTGGGAAATTCAAGATTATATAAATAAATAATTAAAATAAGGTCAATTATGACTCTTTAAATTTAAATAAAAGTATAAGCAACAGTTTTCTCTTTTGTTTAACAGAAGGCTCTGAGAAAGGCGTGGGGTATAAACTGTGTCATAAATGTGAAGCAGAATTTTTATAGGGGTACATAGGGCCTTTCATTCAATGAACATTTATTAAGCAACTATTAAGTACTGAGCTAGACATTAATAATGCAAAATAAAATTCAGTCTTTGTCCTTAAAATGATAACTGACACATAAACTAATAACATTTGCACTGTGAGGAACACTGTACATGAGACATAAGCTGCAAATGGAACAGAGAGGAAAAAATGTCTGTCTGGAAGAGAGGTTAACACAGGCCCCACTGAGATGGTGACCTTTGAGCTTTGAAAGATGAATGAGAAGTTTTGCAATTGCACAAGGAGAGAAAGAGCATCCCATAGGGAGGGCCATAGCATGGGGTAGAAAGAAGCCTGGGAGCCTTTGCCAAGGGTGGGAATGTAGAGAACCAGGCTGTGGGGCACGCACTGCAGGCAAGAGATGGTAGCAGGGGAGTGTGGCTGAAAGCTGAGTTTCCAAGGCCATGATCCAGCCTCCTCCTGAGTTGAGGCCACGCATTCACCAGCCTGGGTTTGCACCAGAACCCCTGTTTTGCAGATCAGGCAACACGCGAGCCAACCCAAACACTGGAAGTATAGACCAGGGCATATAAAAACAGTCCTATACCGGACTGTGTTTTTGTATTTTTTTTAAATGACTTCATAAATGAAAGTTAAATTTAAGTACTGCCAACACATTTAAATACTGCAAAAATCTTCTGGGACATTTTGAAAATTCATGTAATAAATGAGACTTTGTTTTCCAACATTTCTCCTAAGATAAGAGTAATTTGGAGGTAACACTTAAAATGTGGTATACATTTCAACCCATAAGAACCTGCCTATCAAATATACTTGTCGGAAACAGTTTTCAGTTGTGTGATTCTTTCATCCCTCATTGGAAATAGATTGGTTTGTGTTCTTGAAGTTATCATTTGTTCTTATATTTATCATACAACAGTACGTTTGTCATTGAGTCTGTTTTTAACACCTATTAGGGAAAAGAGGAGATTTGTAAAGTGTGTCAAAATATGTAAAATTTAGTCCCTTAAGGTAGTTTTCTGGGATGTATTGCCCAAAAGATTTGCGGAAGGCAGCTTGGTGCATTGAGCTCTTTGGAGTTAAGACAGGTCCCAGTTTTGAGCCCTGGCTCCCTACATACTATCTGTATGCCCTTCAGCAAGTTATTTAAGCTCTTGGAACCTTGGCTTCTCCTGTGAAATAAACATCATAATAGCCACATGAAAGGACCATTGTGAGGGTTAAATGCGAAAGTATGTGTAAAGCAGCTAAACAGAGTGTTTGGAGCAAAATGCTGATTAAATAGTAAACCTTTTCTTCCTTCCATATTAGTGGAAGCTGCCTTACATCTAGAGAGAGATTTCTAACCAAGATTACTACTTATACTTACAGTATAAAGTTAAAAGAAACTGCCACAGTTTTTTCCCTGTTTACTAGTTTCAAAAGGTACATTCTTCCAAATTATGCAGAAAATAGTTGGCTATACCAAATATCAGCTAGGCATAATACAGAAGGGGTTTCAAAAATGTGCAGAAGTATTTCAAAAATCAATACCACAATATGCTCACCAACTCAAGAAAGCTCTATTGATCTCTGCAATTACCAGCCTTTCTTTTATTTTCTTCTTCATTCACTTGTTCCAGTTTCAGTGACTATCTCTACCACTTCCGAATTGCAAACTGTTTCATTAAATTTCAGAGTCACTTTAAACACTAACATAAACATATACCACGTGTTCCTCCTCTATCAGGAAAACATATTACAAAATAGATGTAATCCACTGCCATATTCTTTAGATCCTGAACACGACATTCAGATGACATGCTGAAAAGGGAGTTTCTTGGGACATTATTAGCATTCTAATATTCAAACAACTCTCAGATTTGTACGCTGTGACTCTTCTTGCTTAGCAACATGTCACAATTTCATGCCACCAGGCAACAAAACCATATACCAATCTAGAATTTTTTTTTCTTTTCAGGAAGTCCATGTACTTCATGGTGTGAAAAATTAATCAGTTCCTAAAATCCAGTGAGTGCTATATAGAATGAATTATAGAAGTGCTTCAGGAAAAACCTTTCCCTAAAAAACTGCCAAAAGATCTTCTAGCACCTGTCTGTCACTTATGTTTTCATTTAGATCATATAGCTTTTGATTCTAAAGTTTATTGTTGTGAAATAAATTTTATTGTATTCTTTAGCCTCATATATCAAAACACAAACCTAATCTGTGGCATAAAAGCAAAATAACTGTGTTTTGATTACTATAAAATTTATTTGCATATATTACACATCCAAATCATGTATTTTATATTTAAATGCAAAGAGTTTTCCTCCAGGCATAAGTGTCAATTTGTGAAGTATGAACAGAGTTTCATAAGACTAAAATTCAGATTATTCTTATTCCTAACTAAGAACCAAGAATGTAGCCCCAGGTTAACCTATTCAGGTCACAAGAATCATTCTCTGCCCTCTATAATTCAGCATCATAGACTATAAGACCATCCCATCTGAGTGTTTCTTACAGTTCTATGGGTGTAATAGACTGAAACTCTCCTTGTAGCTGACTTGTAAGGACCGTGATTTACTTAGATAGGTATCCTCTTTATTCTTTAATATGCATTAGCTATCTTCAACTACCAGCAAACAAAACTGAATTAAATTTAAGGTAAATCTTTGAAATGCTGATAGACATAGATTTTCGTGTCTTCTTTGATCCCAGGATCTAAATGCTGATGATCATTAATAGTATTTACAAGATCTGTGGGAAAACGGTTTTGAAAACCGCTAAATAACTATAATTAAGGGTTAAGATAACACTGAGCAAAAGAATCTCTGACCATAGACCAGAATAATACAAACTGCACTTATGGTGCATATTGTCTACACACAATAGTTTGGGACTCTGAAAAGGCCAAATCAAGTGTGATGATCCCTTCACAATTCTTAATGGTCTATGTGAGGCTATAGAGGGATGAGATTGATAGTCACTTAATCTAGTGGTGGTCAAGCTGTGTTCTGTGCATTGCAGTAGTTTTAATTCTAGCATCCTCTGAAACAAAAACACAAAATTCTCCTTATGTGCTCTCAGTTTCATCATAGTGTTGCTGCATCAGAAGGCAACAACAGAAATTTAACCCCAAATGTCACTTGAATATAGCAACATGGTACTTATTTTCTTTTCATGTGTATTGGT
The DNA here is from genome assembly GCA_026826555.1 of Tolypeutes matacus. Taxonomy (NCBI): domain Eukaryota; kingdom Metazoa; phylum Chordata; class Mammalia; order Cingulata; family Chlamyphoridae; genus Tolypeutes; species Tolypeutes matacus. Next base: position 18,009,320 of record JAKSZT010053881.1, read on the forward strand.
GCCTTATCCATACTTCTCCAAGCCTATTTCTCATCTACAAAATAGTAATAACAATATCTCTCTTATAGGACTGTTGTTCAGATTTGAAAATATATGTGTTAAACTACTAGTGACTACATGGCACACTGTAGGTGCTTGTCTTAGTTTCCAAGCTGCTATGACAAATACAACACAATGAGTTGGCTTAGCAATCAGGATTTATTAGCTCATGGGTTCAGAAGCTAGTGTAAAAGAAAGAAATCCCAGAAAATAAAGAAAAATTCCCCTTCTTCTCTGTTCACCATTTTAGGCATAGTGAACCACAAATGAATACTTACTGGACAAATAATTTGCAAAGATAGATTAGATACATAGTGGTAGCACTTTTTTTTAGGAAGAGGAGAAGAAACAAAATCTTTGAAAATAGTGTAGCCATTTATCTAACAGTTTCTGGACTGGGTATTAGCTAAAACTGCTTCAAAATGTACAGGTCTCTTTAATTTGCTTTAAGTCTTCATTGGCTCAGGTAAAGGAATCTAGTTCTTTCATGAAAACTCAAGGGGAATTTTTTCTAATCTAAAGTTGACAGCAGCTCTTCTTAACAGTGTTTAGTGAATTTCATGGATCATGTGATTGGAACTGGTAGGGAGCCAAGCTTAAAAGATGTCTAGAACCATGGAGGTTCCCAGAAGATGGGTACTGGGCAGGTAAAACAATAAATGTCTACTGCACAGCCTAAGACTAATGTTGAATTAGCCTAGGGAACAATAACAACCTCTTGCTTTGCTCACCATTCCAATTAGTACTGTAAAAGACTTTTTGAATCAATCCCTGTATGCTGTCAATGGGGTGGATATCAAAATGGTTTCAAGGAGATTTTACTTTGTTAAGGGCACAAGATATACCCACCAACCAGACAAATAGCAGTAATCTGATGACTACTCTAAACATACACTGTTGTGTGATTCTGAAGTAAGGGAACCCTCCAAAGGTAAGGATGGGGGCAGGAGGATGATCATCAAAAAGAAACAGGGACCTGACCCTGATCTTGAAGGATAGATAGGATTTAGATACAAAGAAACTGACTTTAGAAGGGGGTCAAGAAAGGTGAAGAGGCAAGGCAGTAAGAGAAAATAATTTCTCTTTGACATGTCCACTATTGAAGTTCATAAGACTTGGAAATTGTTGACTTTTATTAGAACACATGTTTATGTTTCCTGATAATCAGAAAAAGGCCTTGAGGGAGAAATGGCTTCTGGATGGAATCAGCAGCGGAAAAGAACAGGAAGAGATGAAAAAACAAAATCAACAAGACCAGCGCCAGATCCAAGTTCTAGAACAAAGTATCATCAGGTATGCCCTCACTACTAAGGCACTCAAGAGCTACCTTTATTTTGGCTTCATCCTATGTTGCATATATAAGAGCCATTCTCATTTTTAAGGGAAAACCAGAACATTCATTTGAATTTCTAATAAAGACTAAGAAACACACCAGAAGGCAACAACAGAAATTTTACCCCAAATGTCGCTTCAACATAGCAGCATGGTACTTATTTTCTTTTAATGTGTATCGGGGCCTTATCCATACCTCTCCAAGCCTATTTCTCATCTACAAAATAGTAGTAACAATATCTCTGTTGTGCAGATTTGAAAATATATGTTAATGACTACATGGCATATTGTAGGTGCTTGTCTTAGTTTCCAAGCTGCTATGACAAACACAACACAATGAGTTGGCTTAGCAATTGGGTTCAGAAGCTAGAAGGCTTGCTTCTTCCTGGAGTCAGTAGTGTTCTGGCTGGCAATCCTTGGGTTCTTTGGCTTTCCAGTCACATGGCAATGTCCTCTCCTTTCTTTTCCTGGTTCCCACTACTTCCTGCTTCAGGCTCTTCCCCATGTCTGAATTTTTTCTGCTTATAAAGGACTCCAGTAATCCAATTAGTACCCTCATTCAGTTGGGCCCACCTCATCTAAAAATAACATCTTGGTGGTATCCTATTTACCTTCAGGAGGTCCTATTTACAATGGATTCACACCTATGAAAATGCAGATTAAGAACAGGTGTTAATGTTCATAGGGGCATTGTTCACCATTGCCAAAAGTTGGAATCAGCCCCGGTGCCCATCAACAAACGAATGGATAAGCAAAATGTGGTACATACATAAAATGGAATATTACTCGCTGTAAGAAGGAATAAAGTACTAACACATGGAATAACATGGATGAATCTTGAAGACCTTATGTTGAGTAAAGCAAACCAGGCACTGAAGGATGAACAGTATATGACCTCACTGATCTGAACTGAGGAAAGTGAGCAGTCTCTGAGAACCATTGTCTGAAAGATAGGTTAACAAGGGAGAGTAAGAGAAGAGCAGGCTTTGAGCCATCACCCATATGGACATAATCTATGGTAAAGGAATAGAGTATGGTTGCATGTTGGGGGATGGGGCAGATGGGTGATGGTGTTCCTGGGTTTGGTGGTGCAGCACTGGCGGGTGGGTGGATTAGAAAGGGCAGGTTCAAATTCCCAGGGCATGTAACTGTGAATCTTGACATTCCATGGGTCGGGATAGGGTGGTGTCATGTGCCCTGGGGGGCTGGGGGGAAGGGAACAGTCAAGATCTAATGGGGTGTTTGGTGGTCATGGGAAAGGTTTTTCATTACCTTACAGTAATGGACACAGGACATGGTAAATATCATCAAAATTATTAAACTGTATCATCTAAATTGTAAACTATACTGTAAATCATTGACAATGTTTAGTTGCTATATTTTGCTATCTGTATAACAGTTATAACAATGCTAACACCCAAAAAAAGGGGGGGGGGTGTTAATATGGGGTGGGAAAGGTGGGGGTTGAAAAAAAAGAAATTAAATTTAAAAAAAAAAAAAAGAACAGGTGTTTTTGGGGGGTACATAATTCAACCTACCGCAATGCTAAAAAAAAAAAAAGAAAATCAGTCCTTCTTCACTGCCCCACTCCCCATGCTCAGCCTAGGACAGGTAACAGTTTCATGGGTGGATTTAAACTTTAAACCCTCCCCAGTCACAACCATAATAGTTTGGAAGAAGGGACACTGCCGCTTTGTTTCCGGGCCTGAGGGTGATCAGCCCTGCTGCAGCCCGGGGAGCGACACGAGCTAGTTATGGGCCGTCTGGCGTGCACTCCGGAACGGCGGGGGGGTGAAGAAGTTGTCAGGAGAGCGCAGGCCCGGCTCCCTGGTCTTCACGGAGGTTAAGGAGAAGTTGTCACAGGGTCGCCGTTTGGTGCCCTGTGGTCTCCCTGACAGTACTAAATGAAGAGACACCACTCGCTTGCTGGAAGGTAAGACCTTTATTCAGGGATAACTGCGCAGTTATATAGGCAGCGGTGGCGGGGGTGAGCGTGTTGTTTTCTGATAGGGCGAAGCTGTTGCTGGGCATGGAGGGAAGATTTGGGAGGGAGGGGGGAGGCTAGAGGAGAAGGCCAACATGTCCAAATAAGGTTATGGCTGTGAGGGAATGCTGTGATAGGCTGAGAGAAATGGGGAAGTTGGGTCCGGGAAGAAGGTGGGGCGTAGTGCCCCGCAAACGCCTGAGGCAAGGTTTGGCTTGGGTAAACATTACCTCAGGACACTAGAGTAATACTCCACCAATATTTTCCCTCTTCTCCTTCCCTAATTACTCAGTCACAGTGTTAGCCTCACTTCCAGATGTCCTTCCCTGTCCATCATGCACAATCAGTACAAACTCAGGCAGCTCCTGGTATAACAAGCAACATTTAAAATTGCCTCAGCTTAAAATGAGGTGATGGACATGAAAGAAGTTTGAGAAGATAAATTTAAGGTGGGAGTAGTTTTATCACAAAATATAGATGATTACATGGAAGAAAAAGAACCTATGGGAAAGACCAGAATCATTTTCTTACCTACACATGGAAAGAGGATGGGATTGTTGTCTAAATTAATGATAATAATTTAGAGCCTACCCATCTTTGAAACAGATAATGTTCCCTTGTAAATTCCCTTGTAATGTTCCCTTGTAAATGTGTAATAGATTGAGGATTATAGGAAAGACCTGGAAGAGGACAATATTCAGTAGCTGTATTATGACCATATTTTGTCCATACCCTCCACATTATATATCAGACCACATTAGAGCTAAAATTGACAAAATTTTATCAGTAAGCTTCCTTATTCAACTAATTTCCATTTACTTGCTTGTTGCATGTATTTGTATATTTAATTAGATAAAAACCATTGGCCAGAGTGGGTGTAGCTCAGTGGTTGAGCGCCTGCTTCACATATACAAAGTCCTGGGTTCTATCCCTAGTACCTCCTAAAAACATAATAATACTTTTTAAAAATAAATAAATAAGGGAAAAAATCATTGGCCACTCATCCTTATTGAGATTTTTTTAATATAACAATTTTTAAAGGCTGATGTCTTATATTTATAAACTCCTCAATTGTTTGCTCAAAGATATGAAGTGCTTCTGAATGGTAGATAATAAATACTTTTAAAAAACAACTCAGTAAATCAACTCTTAACACACAGTTTGGAAAACTTGAATCTTTGTAAGGTATCCCTTAGCAAGAGCTTCTTACTAACAGTCTGGTTTAGCTGATGATTAATTCCCTCATTTCTCAACATAGACCCTTATCTCTGACAGAGTCTTGAATTTAATCCCTATAAACCCTTCACATTGCACAAATACCTCCTTACTTCCCTCAGAGTCTCCTCTTTAGAGTCTTTCCACATACTGAAAACCTAAAACTTTTTCTGCAATTGATGATAAGTGATGTGGCTACATAGAGTCAAAGTCCCTTAACAAGTTAGGGCAAAATTCTGGATAATCCCAGAACTTTTACTAGGGCTCTATGGATTGTGTTTAGACGTTGACTGAATACTGTGTGAAGTACCTGAGCTTCCAGTACATTGACAGTGGCTTGTGCTGTTAGAGCTCCTGTCTGTCCCCAACCCTTCCCCCTAAACAGGAAAGAAAGAATGAAAACAAAGGAGGAGGAAGAGGAGTGGTAGGAGACAGAAAACGTATTTAATGAGTCATATTATGTGCCAGATACTTTACAAACATTATCCCATTTAATCTTCATAACCCTGTGAGTTAGGTATTATTATCTTCACTTTTTTCCAAGAGATTAAGGAAATTACACAACCAGGAAGGGGAAGATAAAGGGCTAATTCATTTTATGACCCTATGCTGCCTATAAAACGATGGCACTCAGCAACCCCAGTGGACCCAAAATGTAATATCTCTTATGGGAAGTATTTGACGCATATTCTTTCCTTTGGCTCACTTTTTTCCAAACAGCCCCACCATACTTGGGATCTTCTTCCATGTCCTTCTATTCTCCTTGTTAAGTTACCAATTATACGTTGTATTCATCATCCATTTTCTGGTATCTCATTATTTTATTTTAGACCTTCAGGATGCCATTAAGCTATCAATAAACCTTTACTAACACCAAATGATTTCAGTCCCCAAATATAAATAACAATAACAATAACGGTCTATTTTTAAATGGTCTTGTACAATTTACAAAGCACTTGCACTTACATTGTCATCTGATACAGCAATCTGAAAAGGAAAGCACAGACACCTCCATTTCATAGACGAGGAGATGGGCTCAGAAAGGATACAGGACTTATTTAAGGTCATAGAGCCAGTAAGGGATAGACTTGGGTCACAAAGCAACCTAGATCCAGTGCCCTCTTGCTGCAAAATCAAAAAACAGCTATAGGTGGAAACAATCTAGAAATAAAAAAACACTTAATACATTCAAGTATTATCTCTAATAATCAGCAAACTGCTCTGTTTAAGGAATTGTCCTAAACAATTTGCAAAGAATTAGTAAAGAATTTGCATTATTATGGCCCTTAGACCCTTGACTTAAAATGTGCAGCAGCCTCTGCTACCACCCAGCATTATAGAAATCACTTTGCCAAAGTAGCTTTACCTGAAAATTGAACATTTTCTTCCTAGATATTTCTAAAGCTGCTAAATAATAAGGTGCATGTTTTTAAATTCAATCTTTCTCCTAAACAACAACCCACAGTGCTTAAGAAGCTTTTATTACCAGCTAAATAAAGTAGAATTTCCTGTTAGCTCCGGAGAGCAATAGAACCAACTGATGAAGTTGAACTAGGCAGAGCCATCTTCCTTCCCTCAGCTGAGAAAGAAACCCAAACCCTGAATATGATTTGTCACTTGACTTAGGTGCTTGCTCGAGGGTGACGTTTGATATTCTGCCAGAACTCTTAGCTAGAGGATAAGATTTTAATGGGAACATCAAAATAGAAATGTTTCTATTACCTCGGAGTCTGTAGCAAGGCCAGATTTTGCCCATGAAGTTTCCATTCCTTCTACCTCCATAGGTTTTTCTTTAAATGAACTGAAAGACCTTGGCCTTTGGCATTCAAAGCCCTGTTCTGCCAACCACTAGTGCTAAGTTTGGTCGTGTTCTTTCATTTCTCTGAGCCTCAGTTTCCTTGCCTGTAATTGTAGCACATTTATAGCCACTTCACAGGACTGTGGTGAATAAAGTAACTTCCAGAGTGCCTGACTAGTGGTAGATTTTCAAGGAATATTAGATACTATTCCTTATAAAGAGGCAAAAATAATTAAAAAAGAGTGCTGTCTGGAGCCTTACTTGGTCATTTTCATTTTTTGGACAAGATCACTCACTTCTTTATGCTAGTAAAGAACCTTTTTCTTGGAATAAACTGAGATTACCACCCAACTAGGATTTTTCCCACTTGGAAATATTGATGAATATTCCTTCTGGCTTGAAGGCTAGAATGCTAATAATAGGGATTAATTTTTATAGAGCAATTTTTATGGACCAGGCACTGTACTAGCACTTCCTGTATATTATTTCATTGACTCCTCACACCCACCCCATGAGGTGGGTAACATTTAACAGATGAAAAATTTGACATTTATAGAAGCTAACTTGCCCCAGGTCATACAGGTAAAAATGACAGAGCCAAGATTTAAAACCTAATTAAAAGTCCTGATCATAAAAATAAAATTGTGCCTTACATCCTGCAGAAATATTTTACAAAAGTTAAATCCTATCTTTTATGACATTTTTTATTTTCAGCCCAGGCTATGATTTCTTCTTAAACTCATGTGAATCTTTAACACATTAAAAACACTAAGAGGGTTCCCTGACTCACACGTAGCCTTGAAGTGAAGCAGGTCTGCTTATTCATCGTGTTGTCTTTTCTTCCAAAGAGAGGCAACAGTTCAGAAAAATAAGTGTGTTTCCATGGTTTCTGTTCCAGAGTCACATTCTTAGCTTTGGAACAATATTATTATTTTGCTTGGTACCCTGATTAATTAAGAGGAACTATTCCCAGGAAGAAAACTATATAGAAAAGCTCCCTCTGAATCACTTTGCTTAAATGGAGTTTCAATTTTCCACCCAAATGAGTGCTGCTCTTACTGTGACCACTGAGCCACTGCATCCCTAACTATAGGCACAGGTGCAATTCCAGCACTGTCTTCTCAGTCCACACTTCTGTATGCACAAATTTATAGGTTGGCTTAGAAATCCTGTTCTGATACTTCTGTTGGTCTCCTCCATTAAATAGCCCACACCCAAAATGACACCCCCAGCACCCCAAGAAGTGTCCAAAGGAGATGTGCTCCCAAAGGCTTGCTGTGCACATCCCGGATTCCTCTTTACTATCCACCTGACCCTCATTCCCTATGCTGTCCCTCAGCCACATTGCCATGTATCAAACTCCCCTCCAGACACTTTCTATGTCTTGAATGGTGTCCAAAGACCTCTGACTTTAATTGGAGCACACAGAGTGCCTGATGAAAATGTCATAAGCATAAAATGCAAAAGGGTAACTGCCAAGGAGAATGATGCAAATACACTGCATTCCCTTTGAGAAGGATAATCTACTTATGATTAAAGGTTTTCCAGTAAGGATTTTTTTTTAATATTCCAAAGTACCCTTCTGACCCTCTGCCTTGCTTTTAATGAACTTAACTTTCATTTGTCCCCAAACAGAAACTGCCTTCTGCATCTGGTACTTATGGGTAAAGCTGCGTGGGAAGCCTTGGATTTATATATGACGGCATGTCATGAGAAAAGCCAAGGAGTGAGCCATTAGAGCAGCTAGAGCCACATCCCACGTAACTTTAAGTTCTTCCACAAATGGAGATGGAATACGTAGTGTTCTTTAAATGCATTCTAACTAATATATAAGGCATCCATCTACTTAGCAAACTCAAAATATAGCAGGGAAGATTCTATTGCAAAAGGGAACCCAAAGCATTGATGTAAAAATATGAAATTTAAATGCTTTTATTGCTGGCTACGGTTTATCAAAGTTTAGCTCCTCATGATTTCTGTTCAAATTAAACCCCTGCCTAATGTTCTTCTGCAGCCCAGTTGTACCTTAATGAAATAAATGTTCCATCAAACACAGGCAATGTGCACTGCATGAAAAAACATTCTAAATATCTCTACCTTCCTGCTCTGACCCAATCATCCATATCTAGTATCACATTGCAGGGAGATAGACAGACTGCTCACTTGTAGCAGCATAAGAGAAAGAAGAAAGAAAGGGGGTGGGGGAAAACTCCACTATTTGTTTCTTCTTATTACATTTTCTGTTGCTTGGAAACACTCAAGAAATTATAGTGAGGCAATTATATGAGTCAAAATCATTCCAAACATGGTTTTCACTCTCCATATTTGACTAATTGGTTTACCAGATTTGTAATAGTTCAGCTGTTGTTGTTTTTAATTTCCCAGATATTCTGATTTTTTTTTAATTCAGGATCTTCTTTTTTTTTTAATTTAACAAAAGGAGCTAAGTAAATCAAACTTCCAGCAAAAGGGAAGAAATCTAACCCCCTTCCCCCCCCAAAAATATACACTAAGGTGCAGAATGAAAGAATGGATGATGGATACATGAATGGACAGATGGATGGATGGATAGATGGACAGACTTGGAAAAAAAAACCCTTTTAAGTGGACCAACTGAAGAAGTCTAAACAAAGACTTTTAACATTAATGAACTAAAAAGGAAAGCCTTAAAATTCCTAAAAGAAAAAAATAAGAAGTATAAATGCCCAGCTGTCTATGAGTCAAGGGCAACGTTATATGTTAGTGGTGACCCTAGTTTTTGAGACAATTATTGGTTGCATGTTTTAACATCCCACAATCACTTTGTTTTCTATCTCTCCCCTCTTCCCCCTCCCCACCTTCAGATGCCCTTTGTCCCATATCCCCATCTCCTACCATTCTCCCTTGCTCATGTGTGCCAATATAATCTATAAATTAGTAACAATAGGATTAAATGGTTCCTAACCCAGAGCAACCACATATACACACCCATACACACCCACACACACACATACCATGATAGGCTAAAACAATCTCCAAGGGTCTCCTCCATCCCACTTCAATTCAGTAATGACAGCCATCCTTTATGGAGCACACATAATATACTAAGCATTATTCTGAGAATGACAACGCTCTGAGAGAAATCTAATTAACCTAATCTTACACATAACAACACTAAGGCACAGGAAGGCTATAAATCTACTAGCAGTTGAGCCATGAGTCACACATAGGTCTTTCTGACTCCAGACCCTTTCCACTATGCCTCACCTTGCTTCTTGATCCATCTCAATGAACATGTATTGAGGATCTGCTGCATGTAAGTATTTTGATCTTCTGGAGGAGATTCCAGAATCATAAACAAAATTGTATTCTGTTTACTGCTCTTTAGATCCTATAACTTTTCAAAGTGCTTTTACATCAATTCTCTCATTAAACACGTTATTCTAGACCTGGAAACACAAGGTTAAGACCATTAGCAGAGATGCCGCAGATATTTGGTTGTGTTGACCTGAGTGAAGAAGGAACAAAGGCACAACTGAGCAATCCAGAAAGTGGGAGGGGAGCCAGTTTCAGTGATGCATCACCCAAAGATGCACCACAAAGAGAGAATGCTCAAGGGTACAGATTCACTGTTTCAGAGAAAGGATCTGTGCTGCCATTGATCCTAAGCTTCCCCATTCCCCAGGAAATTTCCCCAAGACTAGTGTTACAGCTCAGAAAATTTCTGTTTTCATCCTTTGCATAAGGCAAATGTCACTTAGTCCATTTAGACCACCAGAGATTAAATGGTCCGTGTTGGTTATTCTATGCTATATTACAGTTGGAATTTATATTTATTGGTCTTCAAATAATTGAATCTTATTCTTGGTATCAAGTATGAACAATTAACACTAGAAGCAAAGCAAAAATGAAGTGAATAGAGAACAGAAAATATAGTGAATGCTCTATACTACTGTTAGGGATAAATGTTAAGGGTTACAAGGCACATTGCCAGTGATTTCTGAATGGAGAGAGTCAATGGCTCTCTATAATTTGTCATTTCATTACATGGTTACAAGAAGTTGATTCTTTAGAAATTTTTCTTTACAACTTATTTTTAATAGCACAAAGTTCCCAAAATAATGGATAAACACATCTTCAGTTAACTTGCCATGTCCCAGCTAGAAGAATATTTGAAGTTCTCTTGGTAGGCTCATGTCATCTGGGTGGAGGGGTCAAATTGAATTATTATTGCAATTATTTAACTCTTATTAAGTGTTTGGCATGCACTGTAATGTTTTCTACAGGCCCTAATTAAAAATCACACACTCAGCTTCTGTCCTGCCACAGCATTTGAAAAGACCAAAACTAACCAATCCCCCATATTCACACCAACCTCCTAGGTACACATTCATTTTAAAGCATTTGAAAATTACGTTTGTAACCTGCACATGACAGTGGATGATTCTCTAAATACTAATTGGGTTTCTTGTTTTTCATGTCAAATGAAACCCTCAATTTACAAAATATTATTCTGATTAAGAGGGTTTTCTTTTCTATTAAACCCCTCTCTTCTAACATTATCTGCCTATATAGCAGTTTCAGATCATGATAGTATTGTCTACCCATAAGATAACTGTTAATATTTATGGAGTTATATTAGGATATAACACTCTCCCATGCAAAGGCTGTTCTCATGTAACTATAAATTATTCAGCTTTTCTAAACATCTGCTCTGTTTCCAATGTTGGAGCAGATGTCACTGTTAGACTGGCTCTCTGCTTCTAGCTATCTTGAAGCTACTGTGTTGTATTGCTTGTCTTATTCTTAAAAGCTCGGAATTAGAGGCAACAGATCTTGCTCAGGGCAAACTTAGTATTTGCTGTGTGCCAAATGCCCTTTAATTCCCTGGCATGCTTACCCATAGCATGTGATTGTTTGCACTGGTAGGTTAGATCTTCCTTATTATACACGTCCTTTGGCAAGAACTGATTCTAAGGCAATTTTTGCTCTTAACTATATGTCTGTGCATAAAAGTATTCTTTATCTTTTTTGATATATTTTTATTTCAGTTTAGAGAACAAAACTTGCCCAACATGCAGTAGGTATTTAATAAAGTTTTGTTAAATCCTTGATGAAATTTATTGGGCCCCAATTTTAAAAAATAAAGCAAACAAACAAAACAACTCACCTTCTACTAGATTAGATACCTTCAATTTTACAGAGAAACTATGGTTTGACATTACCATTGGCCAAATCATCTATAAATATAAATTATCTTTAACCTCTGAAACATTGGTAATAACTTATCTGCTCATTACACCTAACACACTGCAGTCAAGATTACCTGGCTAAAGTCATCAATTCTTTGTACTCAACAGTATCCACTGAGTTTCCAGACCTATTCATTAAGATTAACTATGGTTAAATTTTTAAAAACTAAACAGACCTTTCTTTTTTCATTTCAAACCTTAGCCATTAAATATTAGCTAGCTAATGTCAACATAAACCTCGTCTGATTTGAAATATAATTTAGAAATATATAAATTCATTAGCCACTAAAAGCCAAGATGTATTTATTTTTCTGTTTTTCTAGTTACCTTAAATACAAGCAACTAATGAGTAATTCTGCAAATCAGTGAAAAACAATTATGAGTGATCTCACAAAATCTGTCACAGTAAGATTCATGACCCATCAGGTTATGGAATAGTTAGCGTACTGGTTTTAGAAAGTGTAATTTCGTTCGCACACATGAAAATCCTAACTGGTAGAGGTTCAAGAGAAGAGTGGCAGCAACGTTAAGTGAGATTATCCCAGGACCCAGTTTTCTTCTGTCTTGTTGCTTTGCTACCAATCCCCACCCCACCCCCAAGTGATGCCCTTGGCTGTATGTTCAAAGCTAGTTCACACCACCACTCTGCATTCCAGTGTAGGAAGGGAAAGATAAGTAGAGGGCAAACAGCTCTATTTTAAGGGTATGACCTGAAAATTGCAGAAGTCACTTCTGCTAGTACCCTACTGGCCAGAATTTAGTCACATGACACCATCTAAATGGAAAGGAGATTCTGAAATGTAGTCTGTCTCAGGGTTCTCAGAGAGACGACTAAAACTAAGGGAGTTTTATTACTAAAAAGAAGAAGAGGAATGAATCTGGGAGGGAAAGTATCATCTTGTCACACCAGGCTAGCATATTCTTTCTGCCAACATTTATTAAATAGACACCAGCCCCATAAAAATGATGACAATTCTGAGAATGCTAGAGCACTGTTGCAATTTTCTGTCTGGAAGAGTATTTTCCAACCAGCTATGCTTACTCTAGGAGTCCCAGAAGAAACACGGCTGGCTTGGGGGTGTCCAGCACTTCCATCAGCTGGTCTCAAACGCGCATCACACGGGGACACAGCCTGGGTCTAAGTCCTGCTGATGCTGGCTATCCTAGAGAAATGGCCATCAGGCACGGTCTTTGTGTGTAGTCCTGGCTTTTATTAAGAGAGCTTGGGCTACTGAGATGCAAGTAATTCAGCTATCTTTCAAAGTATATAGCTAAAAGCCAGTCATGAACTTAATTTCAAATGTAGCACTAGTGATTGTATTCAAACTGCAGTACAGTCCAGTTGTGGAAGCCAGCTTTATAGTTAAGACCTAAACCTTCAACTACTTTGAGTGACAGTATAGTCCAGGCAAAGAAAGTCTTACTATAAAGCTTGAGAAGCCTTAGATTCTTTGAAAGAGACCATCCTCGTAACTTCTATCAAGAACCACTAAAATTATTATTATTATTATAAGAAGGAGATAAATACTGGACTTGAATCCTGGTCAGACTAACTGGTCCACTGGACAAAAAAGTTCCCAGCATAAAAATATAATAATATAATCCAAGCAAAGATTAGGGCAGAATATTGCATTTTTACACATCTGTAGACTCCAGCTAGAATTTCAATCTTCACTGTCTTTATAATCATAGAAAAAAAATAAATCCTTTAATACTGCTAAGCAAAATGAATGTTGTTTCTAAGTTCATAAGAATCCATTTTTAAAAGTTCTGTTGTCCTGTGGCTAATGGGAAAGAAATTAATTGCTCAGGGTCTGCAGGCAGAGACCTGATTTCAAATTCTGTTCTGCCACAAGGTTACCAGTGCAACCCTGGGTTACTTACCTTTCTAGGCACCCAGCTTACTCATTTGTCAAATGGAACTAAACACAGGCCTCATGGGGGTTGTTATGAGAACTGATTAGACAAGTGCCTGGTATATGTAAATGCTCAATGCATGTGAAATGCTGTTACTATAGTTGCTATCGAGTCAAGTGCTGTAAGGTAGGATGCAAACTTTTGTGTTTCCCTCTTCTAAATTCCCATTAGTTTGGCCCCTAATGGCAAACTCCATCAGGTTGTTAGTCCTCGTTAATGCTACCAAAAAGTGAAAGAGATAAATGAACCCTTACCAGAAGAAAAATTGCCTTCTAAAATAACCTCTTTTTGGAGCATCCAGCATTTATGCACTGTCCTTTTTCTAAGACAAAAAAATTACATGTTGGAATTGGATTGGGGATATTATCTCATGATGATTAAGGGAGGTTATTACTAGAACAGTGCATGAAATGAAAGCTACCTGCTTTCACCCAGGGAGCTCTTGAAAATAACCCTCTTTTTCCCCCAGCAAATAGGCAAGGAGAAGAAAGCTTCCAATAACAGCATTACAAATCCTTTTTCATGTACTCTGCTTATCTAAATTGACACATGATGCCTAACCACCATCTCTCAGAAATTGTGAGATGTACTCACTCATCCATCAGGCCCTGCCTAACAGTCTGCAGGCACCTAAGAAGGAGATTTCTCTTTCTCTGTTGCCTGCTCCTCTCCAAACTGAATCAGCATTTCTAGGAGCTCAATTCCCATTCCGAAAGGCAATACCTTCTAAAAATGGGGATGGCAGGATTTACGGCAATTCTAACCCATCAGCTGAAAGATAAACAGGCTAAGCCTAGAGTGTTCTCTCCCAGCAACCTCTCAAAAGTTTTCAGTGTAAAAAATTCTTAATTATACATATAAATATAGATAAATATCTATATATATGTGTGTATATGTATATGTGTATATGAATGCATATGTATCCATACACGTGTATATATATTCATGTATGTGTGTTTGTATAAATATATAGAGATAGATATAGATACAGATATAGATATAGATCGATATAGATTAGATATAGATATTTCCCTGATACTTCATTTATACTTGGTAAATTTCTCTCTCTCCGCAAAACTACCTTTGGAAAGGCATTAGATATAAGTCCCTAATTTAAGCCCTGGATTTATTTTGTGCTTGATCTTACATAGCCTTTTAACTATTAATGGTCACTGAACCAGGTTAGCAGACTTTTGACCTCATATTTTTCTATTATTCTAAAGACATTCATGAGAATCATTATGTCATTACATTTATCCATGGCTCTCTCTACAAAGGAAAACAATTGCAAATACTAGTGCATCTCATAATTCCTTGAGATGTCGTTGTTCAAGTAGACCAAAAACTCTAGCCCTGTGCTCCAGGAATAGACAAGGCCAAAGAAAGGAGAAAACTAGCTTTTGCTGAGTGCCCACTCCATCTTTTACTCCTTACTAAACTTTACCAAGCAGTTAACATTGACCAGATCTCTAAGTGTTGAATTGCCCCAGGGTTCAATTCTTGGAATTTTTAATCTACCTCTCACACAGTCTAGGAAATCTCATCCATTCCCAAGGCTATAAATACCAACTCCCAAATTTATATCTATAAACCCAGACTTTTCTAAGTTCCAGAAATTTATATCCAACCACCTTTTCCATATCACCACTTGACTGTCTCAAGTTTAACACATCCCCCGTCAATCTCCCTCCTACTCTCCCAGACTTCTGTTCAAGCCCATTGCAATCCCATTTTTCCAATTATTTAGCCACAAACTTTGGGATCATTCTTGGCATCTCTTTCTCTTATACCCCACATATAATCCATCAACAAATATTAGCAGGTCTTCCTTTTAAATATATCCAGAGTCTAGCCCCTTGTCACCCTTCTACCAGAAACCACCCTGGATTAAGCCCTCTTTGTCTTTCACTTGGATTATTGCAACTGATCTCCATGTTTCCTCCCCCCAGTCTCTTCACAACACAGCAGTCAACTTAATTCTTTACTGTACAGTCATAGCATGTTATTTCTCTTCTCAAAACGCCCAGGGGCTTCCCAAAAGCTTTTCCATGCAACCAGGCCTTACATGATCTGGACACCTGCCATCTCTCTTACTTCATTTCTCACCTCCACCCCCTTTCTCTGTCTATTCCAAGACAATTGGCCTCTTTGGTTTCCTCAAGCATGGTCTTACTTCAACATTTGGAGTTACTCTTCCCTCTCTCCAAAACACACTCCCCCAAAACCCATATGGATCACTCCCTTACTTCCTCCATGTCTCTGCTCAAATGACAGGATCAGAGAAGCCTTCTCTGACTACATGATGCAAATTAGGGCCCCCCTCTCAGCACTCTTTGTCCCCTTATCTTGCTTTTTTCCATAGAAAAATATTTTTCTTCATAAATACATATATTATATAGATATAAATTTCTATTTCATACTATATAATTCATAATTTATATATGTAATTTTTCTTCACAAATATATATAAATATTTATTAATGCAAGGATTGACAAACTATGGTCCAACCCCTGGCCTGTTTTTATATAACCCATGAGCTGGGAATGGTTTTCACAGTTTTAAACCATTGTTAAAAAGAAAAAAAGACTATGCAAAGAAGATCATATGTGGCTCACAAAGCCTAAAATATTCACAATCTGTCCTTTTACAAAAAAAGTTTGGCAACTTTTATTGTATTATATTGTATTAGTATCCTCCCTCTAGAATGTAAATTCTTGTTGTTGTTTTTTCACTGTCAAAGCTCCAGCACATAGAACAACACCTGGTACAAAGTAAACATTAAATAAATATTTTTAAATGAATGAAGACAAAGAAACTTAATAAGGTCTGGGAACTTGTCCAGGATTGCACAAGGTGTTAACAGATGAACCAAATTCCAACCCAAATCCATTTGAGTGTACAACTGGATTCTGAGGCAATGATTTGAACTACTTTCTTTTCTACCAAAGAACTCCTTGCTGTAGACTGCCTCTAACAAGCACATCAAATTAAGGACAATGTGGTACAGGGATGAAAGGAGAAATAGACATAGCATGTTGCAGAAATCCTTGCATAATTACACTATAATAACATTTACATCTGATATCAGTATATTCTTTGTGTTTTCAAATATATCATCTCTTCTTAGTGTCATCAAATTTCTGTGTAAGAAGATGAGGCACGTACTATTATTCTCATTGTAATGTTAAAAACAGAGTTTCAGAGAATTAGCCTTCAGAAGTAGTAAGTAGCAGAAACAGAATCCACTCCAGATACATTACTTTTAGTAAAGAACTTTCCACTCTACTTAACTTGGCCAATATATATCCCCACAACTCTGCTGATGGACAAATATGTTATCATGGACATGGAGGTTTTTAGTAGAATGGCAGCCACACATCAGTAACTTCTAAGAAACCAGGGACACAACATTTTTCTTGGAGATCTATGATATGCAAGAAAACCTCCACAGCTATAAATGCCCACCTACAAGTAGAACTACGAAACTGAAGCATTGAGTAGGAGAATGGTCAAGAGGACATCTTCAGCTTTTATTGATGTAAGATGTGACGCCACCCCCTGAAGTTAATTTGAATCTGACATGCAGCTGCCGTTCACTGGTGAAAATACCAGCTCAAAATGTTTGTGACTGTCCAATTTCAAATGTCTGTCTCTTTGTCCCTATAAATTCCCTTGTACTTTGTCAGGTCGTGTAGGTCAATTTTTTTCCAGAAAATGCTCTCTATAAACAGCAGCAATTGAGGCTGCTAAACTAGATTTTATCCATCTATTCATCTGCTCGCTATCATATGGTTCAACTCTTAGGAAACTGAAGAAATGTCATTTTTAATGTTAGGATATGCAGAATTCTTAAGAGTTGAATAGTTACAATTATTAAATCAAATTCAATAATTATATTGTTTTCTCCAAATAATTTATATGGCGACCTGTGTAAGAAATATTGGTTAACTACATAAAATCTATAAATGTACCATTCTTTTGGCTTCAATGTTAAGCTTAAGTTTCTTTGTAAAAGAAATTGCTGTTTCATTTGTATGTAACTTTAGTAATTTCAAGGAAGAAAATGGGACAAGGATCAAATGTTTTACCTAAGAATTCCCTTTGTCAAAAAAACCTTGAAATTGTTAAATCAAAGTCATGTGTTAATAAGTAATAAGTGTGATGCTTAGTGCTCTATTATACATGCTTAAAAAGTATCTGGCTACTTACATGGCAATATGCCAAGCAAAGTTTATATATAGGAAAGATATATTTGAGAACTTTGCATTTCTACTGCGTTCGGCAATAAAAAGTCTACCTTTATGTTGCCAGACTTGAGAAAGAGATCCAAGATCTTGAAAGGGCTGAACTGCAAATTTCAACCAATGAAGAGGCGATTTTAAAGAAACTAAAATCAATTGAGAAAACAACAGAAGACATAATAAGGGTAAGCCCTGATTGATTTTAAAGCAATGCTTCCCTCTCAAAGTGAGTCCACAAACTATATAATCCTTCAAAGTATATCCATGTTTGGAATTTATTTAATCATGGAGAATTCTTTCTTCTTATAGTCTGTGAAGATGGAAAAGGAAGAAACATCAGGAGGTATGTTTCTGAGCAGCCTATTTTATGTCTCATTCAAATATGTTTTGATAGGCCTACTGAAAGCTTTCCAATTATTGTAAATATATTCTAAATTTATTTTGAATTAACATTAATTTTACAGAGTCAATTGAAGACATCTATGCCAATATCCCTGATCTTCCAAAATCCTACATACCTTCCAGGTTAAGGAAGGAAAGAAATGAAGGAGTAGAAGATGATGAACAAAATAGAAAAGGTATATGAGAAATCTGTGCTCAATAACAGGTCCTCAATTTCAGATTTTACTATGTCAAATATTCACAACTTACTATGATATCCTATGCTTCCAGATTAATCATTGATCCCATTTTACAGAGTTTCAAGAGGTATGTGGGTCACTTGCATAGGTAGGGATAATGGGGGTATTCCATGCATTTTTCCCCTTACAAACCAGTTAGGGAGAGGGAAGATAGATGTCTGAATGAGACAAGTTACTCTTAAAAGCTCCCTTGCTCAAAAACATCTCTTCCAACAATTCCATCTAGCAAATATTCTTTTTTAAAATGAAAACCTTCCCCTTGGGAAGGATTTCCATAAAACTAATATTTCAATACCTCTGGAAAAATGAAGGCTTCTATTGGGGAAGGGAGGGAACCTTTGAATTGTAGGAGAGGCTACTCTATCTACAGGCAATAGTTATTCATTCATTCATTCATTCATTCAACAAATATTTTAATGAGCATCTATGTCCAGCCACAGTTCTAGAAATAAGAATGCAGTAGTGAGTGATACATCAGAAATCCCTGTCAACATTCTAGGAAAAGAGATAGACCAAAAAAAAAAGATAAATAAATGAAATATATCATGTTAAGAGAGTGAAAATGCCAACAAGAATAAAACAGAGAAGGGAGATTAGGAAGGAGTGGATGAGAGGTAGTGCAATTTCAGTTGGATGGCCAGGAAAAGCCACTCCAAGCTTAAGAAGCTAATGCTTATCTTTTGGGCTATAGAGGAGGTATGAAATGCAAGATGGGTTCAAAACGGGGGGTGGGAACATTACCCCATATTGTAATTTTGCCCATAATCCTATTAGCTTTACTGTGCCAGTTAAAATACCAGCCAAAGGTATCATTCCTGGGTCATGAAGCAGATCTTAGCTCCCCCAAAATCAACCAGCTCTCCCTAGTCCAGTTGTTTCAGTGCAGTTGATATTGCTCCATTTTTAGCACTTCCTCTACTTGAGGATGAGAGTGAAAATTGAAGGAAACAAAAGGCAAAAGGAAAAGCATATGATTCTAGCTTTCTCCCTCCAGCTTCAATACCAGTTAAACATTTACACAATATCCCCATTGTGAATTTTTTTAATACTTCTTTGAGCAGGCCACTGGCCTGTACACCAAGGATGCAGCTCAAAATACACTTTGTGAGGTGTTTTACCTACTGCAATGCAGAGTACAGCACATTCTTCCTTACTGAAACAGATATCTAATGCAAAAGAGTGTGAATCTGTTTTGTTGAATTTATTATTTGGAAAGAGGATATCTTTTGATTCCCCAATGAAAATCCTACTATTTGGAGCCATCAGTTGCTTCTCTTCTCTAAGCAGCTTTTCTTCTGCAATCCTTCCCATACTTCCTTATATAAAACCCATGTGATTACAGTGTTGGTCATTATATAAATATATAATTAATAAATAAAATCAGAAATTAAAAAGACAACATCTCGCAAAAAAGAAAAAAGTTGTGCTTAAAAGTAAACATTAATTTACAAGAGTAAACATTAAATAAATCAAAGATCAAATTTGTCTCTCAACAGCTTTGTATGCTATGGAAATTAAAGTTGAAAAAGATTTGAAGACTGGAGAAAGTACAGTCCTATCGTCAATACCTCTCCCATCCAATGACTTTAAAGGTACAGGAATAAAAGTTTATGATGATGGGCAAAAGTCAGTATATGCAGTAAGCTCTAATCCCAGTGCAGCACGCAATGGCACTGATGACCTGGCCCCAGTTGAGGTAGAGGAACTTTTAAGACAAGCATCGGAGAGAAACTCTAAATCTCCAACAGAGTACCATGAGCCTGTATACGCCAACCCCTTTTGCAGGCCTACAACTCCACAGAGAGAGAAGGTAATCACTGGACCAAACTTTCAAGAAAGGATGAAGATTAAAGCTAATGGACTAGGTAATAATGTAAATGAATCCATTCACAAGATGGACAATGGACTTTCAGAAGAAAAGGGCAATAGTTTCAACCATATCAGTCCTATTCGGCCAATACCACAACCCCGATCAATGATTCAACAAGCAGAGGAGACACCTGACACTCCACAAAAGAGGTTGATGACTCCTTGGAAAGAATCAAATGAAATGCAGGACAAACATGCACCCTCTCCAATGGCAAGACTGAGCCCCAATGAAGCAAGAGTTGGGAAATCAGAACCACAGGGCTCATCACCAACGTGCCAGGAGGATGAGGAAGATGTTAGATATAATATTGTTCATTCCCTGCCTTCTGACATGGATGATTCAGAACCCGTGACAATGATTTTCATGGGGTATCAGCAGGCAGAAGATAATGAAGAAGAAAAAAAGCTTCTTACAGGATATGATGGGATCATCCATGCCGAGCTGGTTGTGATTGATGAGGAAGAGGGTGAAGAAGCTGAAAAGCTGTCCTACCACCCCGTGGGTCCCTATAGTCAGGTTTATCAGCCTGCCAAGCCAACCCCACTTCCTAGAAAGAGATCAGAAGTTAGTCACCATGAAAACACAAACCACAAATCTCCCCACAAAAATTCCATATCCTTGAAAGAGCAAGAAGAAAGCTTAGGCAGTCCTGTCCACCATTCTCAGATTGAAGTTCAGATAGCAGGAGATGGGACCGAGGATCCATCCTTAACAGGTAATAAAAATGACAAGGCATGCCATTGCTGTTTAGTTATGTGACAATCTTCTCTTTGTGTTATTAATATACCCTCTTGCTTTCAGCTTCTTTGACCACCTCATAAACTAATACACATTGACATTTCTGATTACTGCTTATTAGAGTTATTATCACCATGAGTAAAATGATTGTCACTTCAAAAGACAAAGAGAATTAAAATCTATTGTTGCCTTATTGGATATTACATTGATTTATCTTATAACTTGAAATCTCCTTCTGTCTTAGGGTAATGCATGTGAATGTATTTGGATGACTAAAATGTTGGATCATCAATATCATATTTTTCCCACTAGAATCTGATAGTAACTACTTGTTTGTGCCTTATTATTATTTAAACTTCTTACATAAGTTAACGATTTGCCTTAATTTGTTTACAAGAAAAAACAAGAATCAAATTTTATTTTTGGAATGATATTTCATCTACTTTGCTATGCCTTGTTTTTCTATACTTTTATAGCTTTATTAACTTTATTTCCTTAATTTTTCTTTATTTTAAAATAGAATGTTACTTTACTTTATATCATCTATAGCATTTAACTTTGCATAGTCTTCCTTAGCAATTTTTTTCTATTTTCAATATAGTTGTATTTCTCATTCTCTATTTTGTTTTATAGCTAAAACACTGAAGGAAAAATAACTTTAACACTTTATTCTACAAAAGTGATAGGTCATCAAGTTTAAATTCCTTGTTATCACTGGAATATTTTATTCTACTTTTCATTTATAAGAATAAATAAGTACCTGACAAATCAATTATAGTAGGTGTACTTACCTTGACTAAAGACATAAATCACATTACCCAGACATACATTTTATGGATGTTTGAAAGGGCTAGTAATTTTAAATGTCTCTAATGGAAGAATTCTCATTAAAAAGCAATAGGAAACCCCAAACAATCCAGTAAGCAGAACCTGATTAGTCTACAGAAGTATAGCAGCAACTGCACAATTCAGGAAGATCTCTTCCTTTTCTATCCACAAAGCCGCTCTTGGGCTAAAAATAATACAATAAAACAGACCATTTTCCATTATTTTAACTAGTTAAAGTGGGCATACCCAATTACAATTTTAGTTATCTGAAGAATTTCTAGCCTCTTGGGAAATGTTAGTGTATATTACCTTCTTAAATCAAAGTTGAGTTGTGTGTCCCCACAACGGAAACCTGCAGATACTAAAAATTCCTTTCCATTTTGAGAATGAGCTTTGTTTGCTGGTCAAACTTTGCACCTTAGCTTCATTTTAAAAACAATAGCACAGAAGACTTGGACAGGAGGAATGCACTGTTTATGGTCAAGAGCAATTCCATTATCCACTATAAAACTTCCCTTCTTTTAACTTGGACATTAGCCAGCTCCCCCTGAGCATCCATATTCCTTCTCTCTTAACCTTGTCAACACATTTACTCCCTGGAAAAAGACAGGAAGTGACTAATGTTTCCAGACAACACTAATTGTGCCTCTGAACTAAAATAATGAAAACAGGAAGACCTATTCCAGACAAAGTAACAATACAAAGTTCCATGTTATCAATCAAAGCATCTTACAAACAGAATGCTCCAAATTCCCTGCCTTCCATCATGATATTATTTTACATTCCTGTTTTCCAATTCAGCACATGGATTACAGTGCTGAGGTTTTTTAAAACTGGATTTCAAAAATCAGTAAATTATGTTGACATATACCCTCAGGGGCCATCCATACACATAACGCATATAGCCACCTATGCACTATGATTTCACAAGTAGGCTGAGCCTCCCCGTCCAAAAAAAAATGCTTATTGATAGTTGAAAATTCTCCATTTCAGTCAATTCTTTTGTCTATGGTATAGGACCCCTTTTAGATATAAATATTACTATTAGGTATAACAGTTAAACAAGTATTAGCCTCTTTTCCCTTAGTATAAATATGGTTATAAAAGACTTATCTCAGAGCTATTTTTAAGTTGGAAAAAACCATAAAGACGGAAGAAAGATGGAAAAAAGCTGAAGCTTGGAGATCCTAAAGAAAATATTTTTTTTGTCAAAACTTTGAAATAGCTTAAGATATCACAGAAAAATTAAGGTGAAGTTATATCCATCTGCTAGTACATATATAGCATGATCAGGTTCTGAGGTAAAGCTCAATGCCAGACACACTTAGCAGGCTTTTAATGGGAACCCACTACTGCCTCCACCAACTAGAAGCTGGCTTTCTTTTGTAGTCCTCACCAACCTAACCTTGTACTCCTTCCGCTCTATTATCCATAGCGCGCCCACCCACCCATAAAGATGTTGGTAGCATTTCAAGATAAAGAAGTGGGCAACCTCGGATCTGGGAGATTCACATCCTATTGGTGCTGAAATTGTCAACCTGTGGCAGCCAGTAGGAGCCAAGGGCCACTGGGAGCAAGAAGGCAAGCTCTCTTTCACCAAGTTTAACCAAACAAAATTATGTGTCTGAAGTGCAGTGAGGAGAGGAGGCAGGGATCAGAGAGGAACGGAATGGAGAAATGGAAAGAATAGCTGGATGGCCCTGGTTTTTTAGCTGCTACACCTAGGGGCCTTCTCATTAACAATATTGTCTCACCTCACACATCTAACTGGAACCCACACCATCTACTTGTAATAGGCTTGAAGAAATGAAAGAAAGGAACGGTAGACTCTAACAATCCTGAACTTTTCTTTTTCTCCCTTAAGAAATGGGACAGTGAGTTACGGTATTTCCCCAGTCCTGAGGTTGCCCACATATAAAATGCCCTATAAGAAGTTCATTGAATTCCACGGCACCCAGGATGTGCACGACTTACTGACAATTGAGGTGAGGAATAAATGTAAGGAAAAGGACTTTGCCCCTGCCTTAACAGAAACATGTCAAAACTCCCTAAAGAAAGGCTTTTCCCCTGCTGTCTTTTTTGGTATGGGAAAGGTAGAGGTCAATGAAATTTAAGATTAAGAACTTTACAAAGCCTTCTACCCTCATTTCACCCCCTGTCGTAGAACTATCCTCTCCTCTCGTTTCACTATTCAACATCATCCAGCAATAGAAATCTTCCTCTTGTTAAAAAGCAAAGGAAATTCTCTCAGCTGGTCCTAAATTAAAGGAAATATTCTAGCTCTACCATTAAAAATGATCTTAAGGTCCCAAGAGAAATGCTTCATAACTTCAATTCATTGAAAATATTTCATATAAATGAGTGACAACAAAAATGATCATTGTCTTGTTACAGTCTTGGATACTGTCCAATAAAGAAATCTGTCCCTTCTCATATTTGTGAGAAAGAGCTTCTTAGAGATATGGTCATTACATTTGTTAATAAAAACCTAATGGGGAACAGAGGTGGCTCAAGTGATTGGACACCTCCTTCCCACATGGGAAGTCCTCGGTTTGGTTCCCAGTGCCTCCTAAGGAAAAAAAAAAAATGAAGATGAGCAGACAGCAGCGCAAAACAATGAGGAGGAGGGAGAAATAAAATAAATCTTTAAAAAAAAACCTAATATATGGCTGAGAAATGAGAGAACATATATTCCTTTCTTTTTTTCATTTCATTAAACAAAATTGTACAATCAGTAAAATAGCTGCTTCCTGGGCCATATTGCAAATGAATGTAATGATCAGTGCCTTGAAAGCATCTCTCAACTTTGGAATATGACTGAGGCAGCTATACTTTGAAGTCCTAAATATTAAGTACATAGTACCAGAACACCAGAGGTATGTTATGAATTTTAGATCTACATTTTTAAAAATGCTTTCTACACCCACTATATCATTAGCAATGGCTAATGATAATGATATTTATCATTTGAAAGCATATATATACATATATTGACAAATAACCCCAAATCTTAATTATTGGTTCACATTGTTTCATTTATAAAGAAATTTTTGTCATTCTATATTCAAGAAAGAGCCATTGGAGATAACTAAATTTGATGAGTTAAAACATAATCTAACCATCAAATAGAATTTAAGTGGCAAATTCTTTTTATTTTTCAGTAGTGCATAGCTCACAAAAATGTACAAAATAGTCATTGACCTATAGGATATGGCTAATAGTGAAATTGCTGCACTAATCCTGTATTTATTCAACAACACTGTGTTTGCTCTACTTACTAATTTTTCTAATCTTTATAGGAATAGGTTCCTTCTAGTTCTGAACCTGCTTCTGCCCTAAGTTAACCACAGCTTATAATTTCTACTATTTTTTTGTGCTACTAAAACAATGCTCACACTGTTGGATAAAACCATCTGAGGTATGTTTCAAACTTCCCTGCATTCTATGAAATGGTGATATAGACTGAAAATTAAGGCTTATTTTATAACTCTATGTACATTTTCCCCTTTAATTTGCAGCTTTAAGGATGAGGATGGCAAAGCTCGGAAAAAAAGTGATCTGAGAGGTATACAACTATATAAGCATCCTTTGGTAAAGAAACTAAGAAAAGTTTGCAAGTTTCTCTTCTGGATATTTTTGTTTCTTTTTCCTGAAATCCAAAGTATTTTGGTATATACCCACGTTGTCATGTGAATAAGCAGTAGTCATTATTTGTGAAAAATTCTGAAAAGGCTGGGGTGAAGAAATGCTTGATTTTTCCAGTTACTTGACACGATTTGGGGGGTGGGGGGAGAACCAGTATATTTTTATTGTATTGATACCAAAGCATTTCTAATAAGAGCTTGTTAAAATTAAGAATAAAGTTATTTAAACTAGCCTGACTATATTGTATTAACTGGCATTGTAATTTTGCTATTACAAAGATTGAAAGATCAAAGGAAACCATTGCACTTTATCACGGAAATAGTCATTTTCAACTCCAACAAGTAAACGTGCCATCCCAAATCAATAAGGCTTAAAGACAACTACAGGACCAATTCAATTGGCTTCAATTCAGTTTGAAGGTAGAGCCTTTAAATTCTTCATACATCCAGAAGGTGCATGCAGTAATTATCCTCATATTTTGTGGCTGGATTTGGATGATGTTGATAGTGTACATGGCTTTACAATGATAACTGATTACATTCATTCCTCTTGAATTATCATCCTTTCTTTCACTCAGTTCATTAAATCATTGAACCCCACAGTGCCATGACTGATTATGACCAAAAGACTTCATACCAATTTCCAATATTCTCAAAGAGCACAAAAATGTCTATCTAAAGTTTGACCAATTCATGTGAACAAGTTACAATAGTCATCCTAGTATTCTTACAAATAAGAAAGTGTACAGCATGTCATTCCTAAGTCAATATTCCTATGTGCAAATGTAATAACATCGTGTCAACACTCTCTTGCAAGAATTCTAGGAAAATGTTTGATAAAATGCAATCCAATTCAGTGAGCATTTATTGAGCACCTACTGTATTCCCTGCACTGCACTAACCATTAAAGACACAAACATGAATGAGTTAGCGGTGGAAACAAATACAAACACAATTATACAACCATATAAAATGTGTTCAGTTGCTATGGGAACATAGTGAGATGTTCTGCCTTAAAAGCTCCAGGAAATATTTATAGGTTGGTTATGTTTCGGTTGAATACTAGAGGAGGAATTGGCCAGGAAGAGAGATGAGGTAGAAGTCTTTGCTGAGAGCCAAGCCTGGACATAGTGCAGATATGAGAAAATGTATCTATATAGCTCTCTTTCTCTCTCCCCACAGACAAATAAAAGGCTCATTAGCTCAGTGCATGTCTATCTTTTTCTGTGTGTCTTGTGGGTGTGTGGGAGGATTCTCTATTTCTATCACTGTCTCCCTATCTGTACGTATCACTACATCTCTGTCGTAGAGATGTATCACTACACCTCTCTCTCTCTCTCTCTCTCTCTCTCTCTCTCTCTATATATATATATATATATATATATATATATATATATAGTATGTGTGTGTGTGCAAGTGTGTGTGTTCCCATGTCTTTTTATCTCTCTGTCTCTCTCTGTCCACCCCACGCCCACCCTGCTCTGTCTTGCTGGTTCAGTCCACTTAGGCTTCCCCTCCCGAAAACTGAGGCCTTGGAAGGAGCTAGGCTATCAGTGGGCATTACTCTGGCCAAATACTTTTTGCATTCATCTTCAGGCTATTGCTCTTTCGTAGACATCATGGAAATAAATTATTAGCTCTCTAGAGAGGACCAGGGAAGGTCGGGTGTACTCTTCTTTAAGACAGGAGAGTTGGAATTCATTCAAGTCCCTCCAGCTCTTCTTCTCTCAATGGTTCAATCTTTATCTACTCTGGTGTGGAAAACTAGCTCTGACTCATCCTTTCAAATCTTTGTTGTTTATACCAACCTGTGGGTGTTTTTTTTTTTTAACCATAAATTCCAAGCATATGACATCTCTGATCTCTGGTCCTCAGTTGGTGACTCTTCCTAAGCAATGGTAGCCTTTCCTCTCCTGACCCAATGGTGAAGTCAGGGTGAAATCGTACCAAGTTCAGAGCAATCAGCCCAAGATCTGGTGCTAGTGATACTTCTAATAAGAGTAAAAAAAGGGGAGCAGATGGAGCTCTGTCATTGAACTCCTGCTTCCCATGTACAAGGTTCCAGGTTCAATCCCTGGTACCGCCTTTAAAAAAATGGGTAAAAGGACAATTTCCACCCCAATGCTATTTTGTTGAATTATATTAAATTAATTATATCAAGACTTTTGACCTACAAAACACATTTGTAAGGATGTATACCTGTCAATCAGAAGAAAGAGGTGGAGTAATGCCCAAAGGACTATGTTGATATCCACATTTGTTGCTTTATGACTTTATACTCATATTGCTTTCCTTTTTCCTTGGTCATACAATTGTGGAATCTTGAATGTAATTCCATGGTCAAACAAAACTCAGCACTTCCTCTCATCCTCCTCATCTTCCCCTTCCCCTTAATTGCCTCTGTATAAAATACAGCATTTATGTTTTTCTCCACTATTAGATAATAAATTCCTTTAAAGGCAAGTACTGCCTTATTTCTTTGTACCAACCCAAAGGTCTTTCACACTGTCTACAGCAAAATAGATGTTTAATAAATATCTACCACAATAACAAACAGCACCAAATGTCTGCATCTCCCAAATATGCTTTCTTCATCAGCAGCATGATATCTTCTGATCCTGTACCCTCACATGCCATCAATTGATAGACGCTGGGTCATTTGGAAACTGGAGTGGGATTGTGAATTGACATTTTCCAGTCACACAAAGCCAACAGCACCTTTGTCAACTATCCAACTATCTCATCCCAAAGAATACTGTAGTCCACTTGTCATTGCCATGATCTAACTTTGTATCCTGTTACAGAATTGTGTCCATCTTGCTTTTCACAGTTAAATGACACCACTAGATACTGCTATGCCTAAACCTGTCACCCCTATTGGCACTACAAAACCCAGTTACATGGCATCATCTCCCAATGTCAACGCTGGCCTACAGAAGATAGCCACTGAACTTCTCAAAGATGTAAATTCTCCCTTGCCATTGCTTTAATGAAGGGAGTATCCTTTAAACCTTGGTGATAAAGTCCCTGGTCACTTATAAAAAAAGCATTCTAACATTCCCACTTTCTTGAGAATTTTGACCCTTTCCTCAATACTCTGCTAAGGTAGTTCCAAAATTCCCCTTAAGTTACTACAGGTCATTGTTCTGCAAAGTTGCAGGAAGAATCATAACATCACATTAAGACCAACTCTAGGTGTTTTAGCTAGAATGTTAAATTCTGATTTGTAAGAGAAAGCTTCCATGCCAAAAATTCTCTCCTACTCTGTCTTATTATATTGCCCTCCATTATCCAACATCCTCAAGATCCATTTCCACACATGCTTCCCTGGATCTTGACAGTGCGTATGACCCAGATCCTGCAAGTCTTTCGGTTTACAGTCTGTTTCCTCCTGGGGCAGAAACTGAGCTTCCCTGCTGGGATTATGATGAGATCTGATCTTAGCTATCAGTCTGGTGGCAATGAAAGATGAAAGAATCTGATCCTGAGGAGGAAAAGTATTAACCTGTGAGGCATCAACCTCAGATGAGTTATTTAAGGCGGGACGGTCCCCCGGGCGGGGGGGGGGGGGTGTTGGCACAGGGGGAAGGACTGCTTCTGCTGGCCCAGAATGTTCTGAGAAATCTGGAGGTTCAAGTTCCTGAGGTACATTCACACAAATGTCCCCATCTCAGGTCCAAGGGATCCCACTCCCTCCCTATAGTGGCTCTGACTTTAGCATAAGAGACCTGAAACCTACACATTCCTTTTCAGGCTCTGCCACCTTTTTGATTAAAGCATGGGTCTTATTTTCAACACAGTCTGCCCTCTGGCTGCAGGAGATATGAGGTGCCGTGAAGCCTGTCTAGTTTTTCAGTTAACAGTTGACTGACCTGAGCCTAATTCTTTTTTCTCAAGACTTCTAAGGTAATTAATTAAAAAATTAAAAGAAAAAAAAAAACCAGCCAACCTCACAGTCCTGACAATGCCAATATCCCCAGTGCAGAGCTACTACATAACCTAATTCTGTATAAACCAAAATCTTTCATCTGTACCCCATCTCAACACACTACAGATTGTGTTGAAACTGTAGATAATTTGGGAAGTGATGTCATTTAGCAATATCAAGTTTCTGATCCATGAGCATGAGATATTTTTTTCAATCATTCAGACCTCTAATTTCTTTCAAGCATGCTTAGTAGTTTTCGGTGTACATGTCTTGACCCTCTTTTGTTAAGTTTATTCCTTTTATTCATTTTGATGCTATAGTAAGTGGAATTATTTATTTCATTTTCAGATGTTTCATTGTTAGTGTTTAGCAATGAAATTGATTTTTGTATCTTGCTTTCATGTCCTGAAGCCTTGTTAAACTTGTTTATTCTAGCAATTGTATAGTAGATTCCTCAGGAATTTCTATATACTAGATCTTGTCTGCAATACAGTTTAACTTATCCTTTCCAGCCTAAATGCCTTTTATTCCATTTTCTTGCCTAATTTCATAGGCTATATCTTCCAGTACAGTGTTAAAGCAAAGTGCAAGAACAAACATCATTGTCTTGTACCTGATATTAGAGGGAAAGTATTCAGTGTTTCACTAGTAAGTATGATGTTAGTGGTAGGTTTTTTGTAGATGCTCTTTAACAGGTTGTGAAGTAGCCTTCCATTTTACATTTGTTGAGTGTTTTTATTATGAATGGGTGCTTCTCACTAATTCTATCAATTTTTCCTTCATGTGATTTTGAAGTCTGTTATTAAGCACATACATATTCTGATTTCCTCATATTCTTGAAGAATTGACACTTGTCATTAAGAAGTGTGTCTCTTTCTCTCTGGCAATATTTTTGCCTGGAAATGATTTTATCAGATATAAATACAGCCACTTCAGCCTTCTCGTGCTTACTATTGCACAGTATACCCTTTTTCATCCATTTATTTTCAACCTGTCTGTCTTTATATTTAAATCACATCCCTCAGGGATAGCATATGGTTGGGTAATACATTTTACCCATTCTGACAATCTTTGTCTTTTAATTGTAGTATTTAATCCACTAATGTTTAAGTATTAATTGATATTGTTGAGTTTTGTTCTACCACTTCACTATTTTCTCTCTATTTGTCCCCTCTGGATTTTACACCTTTATTTTACCTTTTTTATATTTAAATATTTTTAGAATTTCATGTTAATTTTTATTAGAATATCTATATTTATTGCAGTTTTGGCTCTAGGATTACAATAATATACATCCTAAACTTTTCACACTTTTACTTAGAATTGACATTGTACCACTTTATTAAAAATGTAGGCACTTGCAGATAGATCCATTATCTTTCCCCAGCTTATATGCTACAATTATTATAAATATTACAACTTCACATATTATAAACCCCACAAAATAGTGTGGGATTGGTTTTTTGCTTTTTTTTTTTTTTTTGCTTTAAACAAAAATATATATTATAAAGAATTTAACTCAAAAAGGCAAAAAAATGTTTTTATATTTACCCATATATTGACCACTTACCATATTTTTAGTGAAAGTTTTATCAATATTTGCTATTGCCAGGGTGCTCTTCATTCCTTTCTGAGTCTCTGTGTTCCCTCTAGAGTGATTTCTCTTCCACCTGAGAACTTCATTTTGCATTTCCTGACGTGCTGGTCTGTGAGCAACAAATTGTCTTAGATGTCTTTTATCTGAAAAAATCTTTATTTTGACTTCATTTTTGAAGGATATTTTTTCTGCATATAGAATTCTTTATTGACTTTTTTTTCTTTTAGCATTTTAAAAGTGCTATTCCACTCTCTTCTGCCTCCAAAGAGTTCTATGAGAAGTCAGATGTTCATCTAATCGTTCTCCTATATGGTATGTTTTGGTTTTCTCTTTCTCCTTTCAAGATCTGCTTTGGACAGTGCAACTCACCCCCCACCCCCACCCCTGCCCCTACCTTCCTTACAGACCAGTACCACCCATCTCAATAGAATCACTGCACCACTGTCCTCTGGAGACACCCAGACACTTTAGGCAGGGCTGACAGCTCAGGAATTTGGCACCCTACCAGTTGACCCTACTTTGGAATTTATGCTCCCCAGTGTGATAGAGTTGGACTCAATTGTGGTTTCCCTACACATAGCTTTTCTGCCCCTTTTATTTGAACCTACAGTTAGCACTATAGTTGATAGGTTTATGTCCAAGAGACTTAAATCTTTGGGCTGTCCATGTATCAGCTGAGCCCTGAATCTCAACAGAGTTGTAACACCTACTCTCCAGTTCGTCAGACTCACCCAGGACAACTAACAAGGAGATGATGATCGACAATGACCATCCCAAGGAACAGAGAGAGTCTACAACTGCAAGCAAGATAGTCCCATCCATCTGCCCCATGGGCTCTAAGCCCCCTCTCAATCAGAGGTAGAGTGGGCATCACCATCCCAGAATCCTCAGGATTGGGGAATGAATGATGGACTAGAATAGACTTACTGTTATTCTACTATAAACTTATTGTTATTCTAGCAATGGAAGAACTTTTATCACTGATGTGGAAGCAGTGACCACTGGAGGTTCTGACAGGAGGGAAAGGAAAAAATAGGTGCAATATGGGGGTATTTTCAGGACATTGGAATTGTCCTGAATGACATTGCAATGGCAGATACAGGTCATTATATATCTTGTCAAAACTTACAAAATTGTGCAGGAGAGAGTTTGAACTATAATGTAAACTATAATCCACACTTAGTGCTCCAATATGTGTTCATCAATTGTAACAAATGTACCACACTAATGAAAGATGTTGTTAATATAGGAAAGTGTGAGAGGGGTAATGAGTGGGGTATATGGGAATACCCTACATTTTTATGTAACATTTATGTAATCTAAGTATCTTTTTTTAAATTTTAAGGAAATTATATTAAAAAATAAATAAATGCGGATAATCTCAAGCAAAAAAAAACAAAAACAAAAAACATCTACTTTGTCTTTTGGGTTCTCAAGAGTTTGAGTAACATTTGCTTAGGAACAGTTGTGTTTATGGTTTCCTGCTTGGGATGTTTTCATGCATCATGAATCAGTAGTTATGCCTTAAACAAATTTGGAGATTTTCATCCAATATGTAGCCATTATTTCTTCAAATTCTCCTCTCCTTCTGAGATAATACCAAAGGATGCTATTACTTAAAAAGTCCCTGAGGCTCTGTTCTTTTCCAAAATTTTTTTCTTCCTTCTCTTAAAGTTGGCTAATTTCATTGATCTATCTTAAAGTACACTGTCTCTTTTCTTCTGTCATCTCCATTCAGATAGTAACTCTAACCACTGAACTTTTTTCAAATATTTTATTTTTTCAGTACTTCAATTCCCATATGATTCTTTTGTGTTGTTTCTATTTCACTGCATCTTTTCATCTATTGCAAGTATATTTTCTTTTACTCATTGAGGATAGTTATAATAGCTGCTTTAAAATCCTTATCTCCTAACTCTACCATCTGAAAAACCTCTAAAGTTGGTTTCCACTGATTGTCCTTTCTTTAGAGCAAGGGTTGGCAAACTATGATTCACAGGACAAGTTTTGTTTTTATTTTGAAGGGTTATTTAAAAAAAAAAAAAAAAAAAGATTATGCTACAGAGAACATATGTGGCCTATAAAGCCTAAAATATTTACTATATGGCCCTTCACAGAAACAGTTTGCCAACCCTAGCTTTACAAAATGGGTAAGAGTGTCCTGCTTCTTTTCATGTCAGGTAATTTTGGATAGTCATCTGCATATTATAAAATATTAGGTTATAAAGACTCCAAATTCTCTTTCTTCCAATGGATGTTATTTCTTTTGTTTTAGCAGGCAATTAACTGTGTTGTACTGCTATGGAGGTTTGGAGCTATTTACCCCATAAAAACATGTTCTTAAACTTAATCCCCTATATTTTTATGTAACATTTATGTACTCTAAAAACCTTTATAAAAAAATAAAAAATATATTTAAAAAAAAAACAAAAAAACTTAATTCCTGTGACTATGAACCTTTGTAAATAGGACCTTTTGATGAGTTTGGTTCAGATAAGTGTGGCCCAGGATGGGTCTTAATCCTATTACTGATTCTTTCTTCTTTTGTTCACTCTCTGGGTCCTTCAAGTAGCTGCTCTTTGAATTTTATGGTAGGACTTATAGGAAAGGTCACAAAGAGAGGAAAAAAAGCCTCAGAGGGAGCATCCAGAAGGTGAAAGTCAATGGAACATAAAAGAGAAGGGAGAGGCCCAGAGAGGCTGCCATGTGCATTGCAGAACCAGGAAGAGGAATCAAGGATCACTGGCAGCCAGCCCCAGTCCATCAGTCTTCAGGAAGAAAGCATTGCTTTGATGGTCCTTTGATTTAGACTTCTCCTAGCTTCAAAACTGTAAGCCAAAAAAATCCCACTGTTTAACCCCACCCATTGCATGGTATTTGCTTTAGCAACAAGGAAACTAAAGCAACTACAAACTCCGTTTCTTGTGTAGCAACTCCAATATCAATCCAATTTTTGTGTTGTTTGAACTGCTTTATGTCTGCTTCATGGATATATGGCTCACAGGGTCAGACAGATATGTGGACAAACAAAATTTGGGATACCCTCTCTAACTTTCTCCTTTAAGACTGCAGTTGCTCCAACCTCAGTCCTCTGGTTTGCTATGTCAGAAACCCTACAGTTTGTCCACTGGTTCCCCTGCCACTCTGCACCACACTGACTGCAATTGCTCTGAAGCTAAAAGCAATAACACAGGGGATGATCCCACGCAACCGCCCTCCTCTGAGTGAGAACTCACCAGATTCTTTCTACTTTTGTTCACTCTCTGGGTCCTTCAAGTAGCTGCCCTTTGAATTTTATGGTAGAGAACCCTTTTCTGGAGAGGGGTCAGGCTAGTAGGATCTTACTCAGCCATTACTGGCAGTGAACAACACACACTTAGAATTTATGGTTTAGGAAGATCTTACCTCATGTGTATTGATCACCATATATCAGTGTCTAACTGGGGAATCAAAAATTTGTTTTGGTTCCCATAGGAAAGCCAGAGCCCAAAACAATTTATTTTGCATATGAGTAAGATATCATATAAGGAAAATATATTTCTTCTTAAGTATGCTTAAGAATTTTTCTCTCCAGCCATAATATAAAATCACGGTAACTTTTTTGACAACAAAATAAGAAATTAAGCTGATAATAAGTTTATGATCAGCAAAACTCCCAGATCTTTTTCACCCAAACATATAATCCAATAGCAGTAATAAGACAAATCATTTTATAAAATAAAAAGATACAAGTTTTATATGCAAAAAGTATTAAAATTTAACACTGCAATCAAATGCCAAAGAATATGATACTGGCAGGTTTTTAAATATTGCTTGACATTCCTGGGGTGTTATTGCATAAACAAAGCATCTTTTGCAGGTATCACCTCATTCAATCCTAACAAGTGTCCTGTAAGATGGGCTTTACAGTTGGCAGAATAAGGCTCAGAGAAGATAAGTGACTAACGATGTACAACTTAAAAAAGAAACAAGCAAATAACTTGCTTTTATTTATGAATCAGCTGCCTTCCACGCAAGGATGGTCAGGATAAGGAGAGACCCATATTGAGTAGAGACTAACGGAAGGCTCCATGTAGATGGAAGAACTTCAGCCATAACTTGATAAACTAGCTTTCACTAGGAAGAGAAGCACTGGGAGAGCATTCCAGGCAGGTGACTATCAGTGACCTGGATGCAGAGATGAGCCTGGTGGAGGTTGGGAAAGCAGGAAAGACGCAGGATGTGGTAAGAACAGTGTGCATCCTAATCTGATTTGAAAGGAGTGTAAAAGAACCCATTCTTTCATTGCCATCTATAATGGATTATCATGAACAAGGGCCTTTGTTCTTTTTTTTCCTGTTTCACCACAGTACACAGATGAATAGAATTAAATCCAAAAGTGGCATGTGCCCTAGAGCTTCCTAGTTGGCATCTGCTGCAAGTGTCTTTTCCCACTGCATCCTGACCAGGGGCAGGATGTGGAAGGGATAAGGTATCACTTAACACACATTAGATCCTAATCAACCTTGGAAGAAAACATAATTTGGAAAAGTTTTTAAATCCTGATTTAAAAAACCAAGTAAGTACTAAAGTGAACTTGAGTCATTTATTTCATAACTTATTCTGTGCCCTTGAGATTGATTTTTACAGACCAAAAAAACAATAAAAACAAAAATTGCCTCAGTTTTAAATGCTACCCTAACCACAATTTTCTAGGATCTGTTTCATTGTTGCAAAAACCTTACTTCTCATTTTATAAAGGATACCTTCTTTAAAAAGAAAACATGGTTTTTGCTCATCATTTTTGGCAACATTACCAAAGATATAAAGGCATTCAGTTTAGCAATCACTCCTATCAAAAGAAATAAAAAGAAAATGCTGAGATGGCTTACTATAGAAACTAGGAGAAAAACCACGAAGAGTGAAAAATAGGCATCTTCAATTTCTGGATATCAACTGCCAATAAACAGAATAATCATAATTTTGACCTAATGTAATCATAATTTTGACCATATGTTGCCGGTCACTTGCCGGTCAGGACCTGGGTCCGTGAAAACGGTGCCGCGGATGAGAAAGAAAGAATAAGACAAGAAGAGAAACTGGAATCGGGGGACTCTCCGTCCGATATTTGATCTATTAATATTAAGAAACCAAAGACTTCTTAGGACAACTTTGTATGGCAAAGGGTGAGATACTAAAATAGTATCAACATGAATCAGTGAAAACAAAAAAGTTAAAATACCTTACCCTGATCATTGGAAAATCCCACAATTTCACATATTTTGAAAAATAAACATACCTTTCCCTTTAAAAAAATGTTTTACTTGTCATATATAGAATAAAATTAAGAAAAATGTATTAACTTTTAAATCCCTTATAATGAAAAATCGGAGGGAAATATTTTAGTGTACACTTAATTTGTTATATTAAATGTTTTTTAAAATAAAGGCATGCAGAAGCAAAGTTTGGACTGTAAGTAGAAAAGTCTGGCACTTATAGAAGATGAATGTATATATTTAAGCCTTAAGCTTCTTAGGATAAATACTTCTATAGAGAAGAAAAACAGAAATTCCAAATCATTCAACCCAGTAAAAAACGTAGGATGCATGGCTGAAGCCAGTATTTACACCCAGTAAAAATAAGGTCCTTAGGCCAAACAGGAAATATAACAGAAGAACACCTAAAGAAATAGTTAAGTTTGACTCCCTAAACTTTTTTTATTTTAAGAATGTCCAAGTTTTGTTTAATTCCTTTGCCTAAGATAGTTATAGTCATTTGTTACAAGGTCAAGCGAATGTAAAGGGAAATATCAAACAAATTTATTAAAAATCATGGTTAAAAAACAAACAAAATATCAACGGAAATGAAACCAGAAAATAACAGCTATGGTCCCTAATTTGAGTTTCTGTCCCACATCCCCTCCCCAACCCAAAAAAAGCAAAAATTTTCCAATGCAAATTAAGACGAGTTGGTGGAATCTAAAGGAAATGCCATCTCATGATGTTAACTAAGTGCTAAAAATGAATCACAGCACACAGAAACAGGAATATAGCAGTACATTGGTGTTACAGCTCCACCCGCTGGCTAGAAGGCCTCATAGAAAATATAAGACCTGGTAGTAAAACAGAAAAATTATTGGAGTAGGAAGGAAAATAACACTGATATTTTTCGTTAGAGCATCAGGAACTGAAAACAAAACAGAATCAACCCTATTGTTTTATTTCTGCAAAGAAAGAGAGCAACTATTAAGATACGTTTGCAAGGATGAGTTTTATTAATTTGGAAATGAAGTCAATAATCTCCAAATGCATTAGGACTTAAATCTTTTCTTGTTTTTTTAAAGTTAAACTTTATTTCAACTTCAAAATATAAAATAACAGAAAAAAGGCAACTTAACAAAATATCGAAAGATTACTTTAAAAAATTCTATCCAGGCACATTTATCTCGTTTAATCCTAAAAACAAACACAATTGTTTTGCCAGAATTTAGAAAGATACATAAATGAGCACAGACTAGTTAAATGACATGACCAAGGTCTCCTTGTTAATGAAGAAAACAAAGAAAAAATGCTTAATCATATTCATATCTCATAAAACTATAAGTACTTAAATCTTATAGTGAAAGCAATTAACATATAAAATGCCATTTCAATTCTATAACTGATTAAAGAGAGTCTCTAAACAGAAG
This sequence comes from Tolypeutes matacus, assembly GCA_026826555.1. Lineage (NCBI taxonomy): Eukaryota > Metazoa > Chordata > Mammalia > Cingulata > Chlamyphoridae > Tolypeutes > Tolypeutes matacus. Next base: position 18,046,991 of record JAKSZT010053881.1, read on the forward strand.
GTGAATACTTGCATTTTATTGCTATGAAGTAAATTATAATATTTGTATTTTATATAAATGTCATTAAAGGTTATATTTAAATATAGTTAAATATAAAATATTTAAATGTTAATAAAACCCACAGTGATGTGTGCCTCCCCCTCTACCTTTGTCACAAAGTCCTAAGAAAAAAACTTCAGATAAACCAGTAAAAATAAGTGTTTTCTCTAAAGTACCACAGACCTTTATATTCCAAAATACATTTATTAATAAAATCTTCTTTTATCCTACTGACATATTTATTTGCTTATTTTCCCAAATGGTTCTTGTTTTTTTTTCCTTAAATATCAACATTCTTAAAACTCTCAACACTGAAAATATTTAAGAGGAATTTCTCCTCAAGCAATAACCTTCCCTTTAATAAGGACCCAAGTTACACAAAACCTTGCCATCAGTTTACAGTACATATGGCCCTGTTGAATGTTGATCTCTAAAAACCAGACTTCAGAATTCCTCCATAAACATGCCCCTCATCTTCCAAGTTAGAATTCAAGAATATGCTCAAGGCAGTCAGGATAGACTTCATGTTTCTTTGGCTGGATAATAATTATTACCTGGTCTGCAAAAGCCAAGGCCTTTGCTTGCTCATAGCTTGTTAATTGCAGATAAGAATATGATGAGAAAAGTCACATTTCCACAGGCATAAATTGCTAACACCGCCTTTTTAAATGCATGGCCCTGAAAGAAAAATTGAGACATGAAAAAAAGAAACTACCACCATTAAGGTTTGTGTCAATAAATAAGAAAAGAGGACTTACTTCTGCTTCAGCTGCAGTAAATGACTGAAGGATCTGAATGTTAGCATCATCCAATATTTCAACTGTCAAGACCAACAACATAAGTTTATCAAGGTCAGTGGTATATGGGTAAACTAACTGTCCAAAAACCAAAAGCCCTGATGTGTAGCATTTGCTGAATTTCAGGGTGTAAATTCTTCCACCATAGCTTATTTCAAGCTACTAAAAGTCGCAAACTTCCTGAATATTTAAGGCTCTCACAAGTTGAGACAAGCCAGCTCCAGCTCACACCTGTCAAGGGACCTAAAATATGCTCTCCTTTTCTATTCAATAAACACCACATCAAAGTCCTGACAATCCAAATATTAAATATGTATGTATTTTAAACTGCAAGCCATAAATGAGTGGTCATCAAAAGCCCATCTATGTACCGTTATCAAGAACCAAAAATGTCAAGACAGATATTTACTACCCAGCTCCCAAGGGTTCACAACATAGACATCAGACCACAAAGAGTTTTTGTTTTTAGGTCATTCCCACCTACCAATGTGGAGGCTAAAAACTTGATAGGACACAGAGTACACTTATCCTAGAATACAAGCTTCTTAAAAATGCTCTCCATTCTCTACTGATCTCTCCACTCCTCATGGAGGCTATAGGTATCTTGACCCTGCCTGGTACCAAACAAAAACTAACCCTGCCACTAGAGAGCAACGTATGTCTTGATATACAGGCATCTATGTATAAGGCGATCAAAGTGATAGCCCATGGTAATTTTGTCTAGTAGTAAAAATTTGCCTGAAGCTCTGCCCTAGGTTGATTTGGGGTATTTTCTCTTCCCTTATCTCAGAGGTCCTCAGTTCCAGGCATTCAGTGTACACAGTGTGTGCCAACTCCAACTCAAACCAGCAGACAAAATTAAAAATACTTAAAAGGAAGATTTCTTCTCTAAAACATAAAACCTAAAATCTTTTCCTTATATTTTACTCACAAATTCCAATACTAATGAATGTAAAGAACAAAGGCAGAACATTTCCACAATTTCTACCACAGGTCGTTAATCATTACAAAGATTTTTAGTGAGCTACAATGTGTTATTCAACCAGTAGTACCAGGAACCTATTTAATCATATTCCAATAGTTCATATTAAAGTGATTCTACAAAACACCCCTTTTCATGCAGGTTACCTTTTCGAGTGAGTCGGTAAGCATGTATCTCTAGAACAATCTCAGTCCCAACGTGCCAGGCTACAAACCCAATCATTACAAATGTTTTCCATGGATCAGGAAGATTCAATCCTGGTAAATCCATTCCCAGGAACATTGCTGCCACTAAGTTAAAAAAAATTATATTAAAATGTAGTCCACACCAAGAGAGGTAATTTTGTTTATATGTATTATGTATGTGTACTATAACAAGCAAAACAGACTAAAAGAGTTTATTGGGTGAATAAGATTAATATTTAAGACCACAGAGTTAATTTTATCTTTTTACTGTAAGGCCATATAGGGCAAGATGGGAAATAATAATCAACCAGTGGATTAAAAGAGACACTGAATTTTGCAAAAAGTTTTAAGTCTGCAAAGAAGGAAAGAAGAAAAGTATGGCAACAACTGCTGTTTATAGTCCTCCTTCCACAAAGAATCCCCACAGACTAGAGAAATGTTAGGAAAGAAGGTGCAAGCTTTGGTATTTATTATATAAGGCATCAAAACATACTTGGGTAAGGACAGACCAATTGGGAGAGAATTGAGAAGGCAGAAATAAACCCACACATCTATGGTCAAATGATTTTCTGATTTACTCAGTGGGGAAGGAATAGTCCTTCCAACAAATGTAGCTGGGAAAACAAGATATCCACGTGCAAAAGAATGAAAGTGGACCCCTACCTCACTTCATATACAAAAATTAACAAAAAACTGATCAAAAACCTAAATATAAGAGCTAAAACAATAAAATTCTTAGAAGAAAATACAGGAAAATATCTTTAAGAATTGGTATTAGGCAATGGATTCTTAGAATTTACACTGAAAGCACAAGCAGTAACAAAAAATAGATAAATTAGACTTCATCAAAATTAAAAAGTTTTTTGTATCAAAGGATAATATCAAGAAAATGAAAGCACAACCAACAGAATGGGAGAAAATATTTAGAAACAATATATCTAATAAGAGTTTAATATTGAGAATACATAAAGAATTCCTACAACTGAACAACAAAAAGATAACCAAGCCAATTTAAAAACAGGCAAAGGACTTCAATAGAAATTTCTCCAAAGAAGAGATACAAATAGCCAATAAGCACAGGAAAAGATGATCAACATCGTGAGTCACTCAGGAAATGCAAGTCAAAACCACAATGAGAAAACACTTCATACCCACAAGAATGGCTACTATTTTTTTTTTTAATGGAAAATAAGTGCTAGCAAGGATGCAGAGAAATAGGAATCTTAGTACACTATTAGTGGGAATGCAAAATGATGCAACTGCTATGGGAAAACTGATTGGCAATTCCTCAAAAAGTTAAACATAGAACTACCATATGACCTAGCAACTCCACTTATAGATATATAACCACAAGAACCGAAAGCCAAGATTCCGACAGGTATTTGTACACCAATGTCCATATCAGCATTATTCACATTAGCCAAAAGGTGGAAACAACCCAAATGTCCATCTTCAGATGAATGAATAAACAGAATGTAGTATATACATACAAGGGACTATTACTCAGCCTTAAAAAACAAATGAGTTCTGATACATGGGACAATAAGGATGAAATTTGAAAACATGTTAAGTGAAATAAGTTAGACAAAAAGGGATAGCTATGGTACATTTCCACTTAAATGAAATAGCCAGAATATACAAATTCATAGAAACAGAAAGTAGAGTATAGGTTACCAAGGTGAGGGGGAGGAAGAGGGTTAATAAGTGGAGGGTTTCTGTTTGGTGGTGTGGGAAAGTTTTGATAATGGATGATGGTGAAGGTAGTACAATATTGTGAATGTCATTAACCCTCTAAACGGTATGTTTGGAAGTAGTTGAGATGGGAAAGTTTTCGTCGTATATATATATATTTCTACAATTTTTTAAAAAGAGCAACCAAAGAGACAACGACAATTAAATGCAATCCACAGTCTTGAACTGAAATTAATAAAGGAGAAAATGACAAAAATTCATTATTGGAACATGAAAAAACTAGCATATAAATGCAAGCTTCATATCTACATTAAATTTCTTGAATTTGATAGCTGTACTTAAGGTGGATGCATACATGAATATCTTTGTACATGGAATTATTGAGTTTCAAGGAGCATGAGGTATATAACCTACTCTCAAATGTTTAGAAAATTATAGAGAGATAGATGGGGAGGGAGGGAATGAGGGAGGGAGGGAGATGGCAAATGTGGCAAAATGTTTAAAACAATAGTAGATCTGGGTATCTGGGTGGGTGGTATGTTGAAGCTCTCTATATGGGTCTTTGTATTATTTTTGTAACTGTCCTGTAATTTTTAAATTATTTCAAAATAAAAAGCTTAAGAATGAAAAAAAGTATATTTGGATAATCATACTTGACTTTTGAAACTCATCCTACCTTGGAAGGTATGAGCCATGTGGAAAGGACCTGGAGACAGAAGGCTGGGACCTAACAGCTAACCCCAGCCTAACTCATAAGCAACCTGCAATTTGAGCTGCTCAAATGTTTGGCCATCAACATAGTTATACTTCCGGCAAAAGCGAATGCTAAAAAGTCTTAAAAAGAGAGTTAAAGTCATTTTTAAAAACCTTAAACTGAAAACTGAAATAATAACTTAAATACTTACCTCCAGAAATTATTTTCTGAAATTCAATGTTTAAGGCTGATTTCTGCTCAGCAACCAATTACTCCAATCACTAATGCATCTAAAAATCGTTTAAGCCAAATTACAACTTGCAATATAAACAACCAGCAATTATATATGAATAAGTGGCATCACAATTACTTACCTGCTATTATTCTAGCAGCTGTTCCCATACTCCAATGAGTCCAGTTAAATATTTGCCTTCTACCAAAATAAAGAACCAGTCAGTATTCTTAAAAATTATGGCACTACAATTAATTTGCAAAAGAATAAAAAGCATGCAATTTCCCTTATTGCCTAGGAATAGAAAACTGAAATATATTTTAAGGCATGTTAAAGTAAATAAAATTTGTCACTAAATTTTATGAAATGCAAGGTGTTTCCACTGATTGAAAAGGGAGTTTGCCAATTAATGATATTCACATTAAGAATATTTATCTATAAAAGCTATTAAGTACCTTGGACCATGTAAGGGTGGCCTGAAGGCTGCCAGAAGAGGCTGAAGAACTGCCAAAGTCATCACTAAACAACCAAAGTATGGGTGATAACCTGCATGCTAAGCAAAGTTACATCATTTTTATGGTCTCCATCTCTCCCATTAATTTAAATTCTCAAGTTAAAAATAATACACACAGGAGCAGGTGGAGCTCAGTGGTAGAGCGCAAGCTCCGCATGTACGAGGTCCCAGGTTCAATCCCCGGTACATCCAAAAAAATTTTTTTAAATACACACATATGCACAATAATATTTTTTTATGGCCTTGAACATTTAATCATAATATTAACAACAACAAAAACAATAGCAATAATAATAATAGGCACCATTCATTGATCTATTTTGTACCAGGCACATTTGTTACACACATTATCACTAATCCTCACTACAATGCCTGACAGTTGGGTTATCAATATCCCAGTGTTACAAATGGGGGAACTGAGGTTCAAAGCCATCAAGTACCCAGTCTAAGAATTATCAAAATCAAGTCTAAGTGGGTGGAGACTCACACAATAACTGTGAGAATACTGAATCCCCATCCTGGAGAGCTCTACCACATTCTCTAATGGAGCAGCAACAGACTGGCAAAGGAGGATGATCCACTGACGGGCCCTTGATATTGATGACTATGCTTATGAGCCTTTGATCTTGAAATTGAAACTTGGCCTATTGTTGTGGGGTGCCTAAGAGTTGCCTCCTGAGAGCCTCCTTGTTGCTCAAATGTGGCCTCTCGCTATGCCAAACTCAGCATATAAATGCATTACCTTCCCCCCAGCGTGGGACATGACTCCCAGGGATGAGCCTCCAGGGCACCAAGGGACTACTACCAAGCACAAACTAGCAATGCAACTGGAAAAAGACCTCAAACAAAAGGTGGAAAAGGTAAAGACAAATGAATTTATATGGCTAAGAGTCTTCAAAGTGAGTAGGGAGGTCATCCCAGAGGTAACACTTATGCATATCTCAGCAGGAGCTCATAGACTTCCAAAGTGGATACTACCCCAAACAGTGGGGGTCCTGAGGGCTCTGGAGACACCCAGGTCCTATGGTCAGGGCAGATAGTTCTGGAGTTTGGTGCCTTGCCACTGGGCCCTACTTTGAGTTTATGCTCCTGAGAGTGACAAAGTTGAACTCAATTATGTCTTCCCTGCACATGACTCATCTGTCCCTTCTATTTAAACCTATACTTAGTGCTGGAGTTTATAGGTGTACGTTCAAGAGACACGAGTCTCTGGGCTGTCCATGTGCCAGCTGGACCCGGAACCTCAGCAGAGTTGCAACACCTACTCTACAGCTCACTGGACTCACCCAGGACAACTAACAAGGAGATGATGATGGACAATGACATTCCCAAGGAACAGAGAGAGTCTGCAACTGCAAACAAGATAGTCCTATCCATCTTCCCCATGGGATATAAGCCCCCTCTCAATTAGAGGTGTAGTGGACATTACCATCCCAGAATCCTCAGGAGTGGGGAATGAACTATGGACTAGAGTGGACTTACTAGTATTCTACTATAGACATATTATGATTCTAGCAATGGAAGAAACTACAACATTGATGTGGAGCCAGTGGCCACTGGTGGCTCTGGGGACAAGGAGAGGGAAAAAGAGTTGTAATACGGGGGCTTTTTCGGGACTGGGGAATCACCTGAATGACAGACACTGCAACGACAGATACAGGCCATTTTATATCATCACATGACATGCAAAGCTGTGTGGGAGAAAGTGTAGACTACAATGTGAACTACGGTCCTTGTTTAATGGCAAAGCCCCAGGATGTGTTTATCAATTGCAATGAATGTGCCACACTAATGAAGGATGTTTATGTGGGAGGTTGTGGGAAGTGGGGCATATGGGAATACCTATAATTTTTGTGTAACATTTATGTAATCTAAGTATCTTTTAAAAAATAAAAAACAATTATCAAAGACAAAAAAATAAGTAAATAAATATCTCCTTATGTGCTACAAAATGAAAAGAAAAAAAAAAAAAAGATTAAGTCTAAGGCCAATGCAGCATGTAAATTTTGCAGTGGCATCTGTGTACACAATGCTGCACTGTCCCATCAGTATGTTACATGACCCCAACAAGAGGACTGTCATTTGTAGACCCACTCAAAGCAGTTAGTGTCCTCATGGCAGAAGCAATCAACGCAATGTATTGTAATTATTTGTTTAGACCCCAGGCTTCCTTGAGCTGTGGGTTCTGTCTGTTTCCCTGTAACACTGTGTATAACAGAGTTTATTAGCCACTCAATAAACATTTGTTGATTAAGAGAATAACCTGTATGTTCACTGTATTAAAATTTTATCTCCCCTGTTCAGAATGAAGACCTAACCCAAGAAAAACATCAAAGGGGGTGGATGTTGCTCGGGTGGTTGGGCATCCGTTTCCCATGTGGCGGGACCTGGGTTCAATCCCCGGGACCTCCTGGTAGGGTGGAGAGGAATATAGAAGGTGCACGGGTGAGCCCTCAGGCCCCACGAGCAGGTGAGCCGCCAGGCCCCTCTGAACCACCAGCAAGATAATAATGTAACTGGAGAGAGACGCAAGGGAAAGCCAAGACAAGACACCCCAAAAAATCAGGAATTGAGGTGGCACAGTGGCAGAACGCCTCTCTCCCACATCAGAGGTTCCCAGGATCAAACCCCGGTGAAGACAGGAGGAAAGGGATGAGAGGAGAAGGCAGGAAACAGACACAGAGAAATGCCCAACAAATGGACACAAAGCAGCAAAAACAGTGGGGGGGGGGTTCAAATGGATTAAAAAAAAAAATTTTTTTTTAAAGAAAAACATCAACACAGTATCTCAATGGTTTCTGCTACATTCCTCTATTAGTAATTTTGTGTGCCTGCTCCAAACAGCAGACAGTTAGATTAGAGCATTTTTGCACAGCGATTTAACTTAAAAACTTTAAAGCTACAAAGATGCTAAAATCCATGGCATATTTAGATGGAGGGATATGATAGCACAGTTACTTTCTGGATCTGTTATCTAGAATAAAGACATAGTTGTCTCTAAGCCATGATAAGAAATGTTCGTAAATAGGAACTAGACGCTGGCAAAATAGCACAATAAAACACTTTCAAACCATGGACTCAGTTATACATGGGTAAAATTATAGCCATGACTGTGGAGATGGAATTAGGTAGATACCTCTTGTAGCCATTGGGCAGTTTGATGTAATTATGAATTCCAAAAATATAATTGGATCATGCTTGTACACTGATCTGTTAATCTGGGCATGATTAAGTTATGATTAAGGGCGTTGACTGGGCCACGTCAGTAGGGCATTGAGCCCCACCCCTTGGTGGGTGGGGGAACTGAATATAAAAGGCAAGGCAAGAACAGAGTTGAAACCGTTTTTGAGAAGCAGTTTTGATGTTGGAAAGAAGGCCCCAGGAGAAGAGAAGTGAGCCGTTTGCCTGATAGCCTACAGCTGACCTTGTGGAGGAAACAGGAGCTAAGCCCGGAGAAAAACACAGCCCTGGGAAGAGAGGAACCCAAGAAGCCTGAACCCTGGCAAACATAGGCAGCTGTCTTGCTCTAACACGTGGCAATGGACTGTGGTGAGAGAAGAACGCTTTATGGCCTGGTATCTGTGGATTTCTATCCCAAATAAATACCCTTTATAAAGACCAACCCATTTTTGGTATTTCACATTAGCACCCCTTTGACTGACTAATACACCTCTATTTTAAAAAAACAGTAACAACAAACAACAAAAGTTTTATGTATGCTTAGAATATGCTGGTAACTATTCTAAGTGTTTTGTCTATTAACTCTCAATCCTCACAGAAAGCCTATGAGATATATACTATAATATCCCCATTTCACAGATGAGTAGAATCAGAGACAGAGAAGTTAAGTAATTTGCCCAATGTGTCCCAGATATAATAAGTGATGATGCTAGAATCTGAACCCAAGTACTCAAATCGTAGAGGCAAAGGACTTAACCTTTATACTATACAATCATAAGCTACAAAGACTTGTTCATAAACCACAAAGTTTACAAAATCAGTGTTATCCTTGTCCCATATACCTGAATAAAATAATATGCTGATGTCTTGATTCATGTCAGAAAATCTTTCTAATTTTCTTAAAAATAAATTGGCCAATTAATCCATAAACTACCTAAAAAGGTTTCCTAGTAATATCTGTGAACTGAAATTCATAAATCTTATCCCTTGGAGTTCCAGCCCAACTTCAGAAATAATAAATTTTGATATAAAATTCTGATTCACTATGAAACTGGAAGAGTGCAGTGGAAGTACAAGTTCTAACATTTATTCTCAATAAGCCTTATTCATTCATTCAATAAATATTTACTGAGTGCCTACTAAGTACCAGAGTCTGTTCTGAACACTTGCGATACATCAATGAACATTCCAATAAATACCCCCACTCTTGTGCAGTTTACATACTTGTGTAGGAAGGCAAATGAAGAAACATAATAAATAATAAATTATACAGCATCATATAAGGTAAAGAGTGCTGTAGGGGAAAAAAGTGCAGTGCAGGATTCATTGAGAAGGTATTATTTGAGCAAAGACTTTAAAAGATAAGGGAGTAGGAGAAGCATATCCCAGAAGAAAGAATCTTTGCAATAACTATGAAGCAGGAACATGCCTGCCATGTTTGCAGACCAGCAAGGAGACCAATATGGAATGAGATGAACAAGAGTACACAGAAGATGAGTTCAGAGTCATGACTGGGAACCACATCATACAGGTCATTATAAAGACTTTGGCTTTTACTCTGAGTATAATGGAAAGACATTAGAAAAATTGATTTGGGGCACAGGAATGACATGATGTGATTTATATTTTTATAAAATCACTCTGCATCATTTGCTGAAAACAGACTATACATGGGCAGGGGTTGAAGTAGGGAGACCAATTAGGTGGCTACTGCAATGGTCCAGGTAAATGATGATGGCAGCTCAAACCCAGGTAAGATCAGTAGTGGTGAGAAGTGCTGGATTCCGGATGCATTTTAAATGTAGAGCCAACAGAATGTCCTGATGGGTTGGATACAGAATATGCAAGAGAAGGGGAGTTAAGGATAATTCCAAGCTTTTGGCCTAAGGATAGAACTGCCAACAGCTAATATGGGATGGAAGCAGGTGGGACAGAAGTGGGAGAAAAGATCACAAAGTCCACTTTGAACATGTTAAGTTTACAATGTCTCCTAGCCATGCAAATTGAGATCCTGAATAGATATCTGGATATGTGATAACACATGTACAACATTTTGCATCGATGATTAAAAGTAGAAATGAAACTAATGTTAGTTTAGTGGTAATCATAATACTCATTGGAGAAAACCACGTACATTGTTCACCTTCTTCATATACTGCACTTTGAATTTTCACCATTCTACAGTGAGAAAAACTCACTAAAGCTATAGTGAGTACATAACATTTTGATGCAGCCAAAAAAATATACTTCATCACCAAGTAATCTGCACTGATGTTCTTATTCCATCCCTGACCCTCCCATCCCTGAGGCTGAAACATATGAAATAGACACCAGACAATCTAAAAAGGAAACAAGGAGGGATATACACAGAAATATCTCTTTATGCATCATTTGAGAATAAAACGGCAATATAAATGGATTTATATAAAAACATCCTGTTTTAGGATATACTTACCCAACTCCAGCCTCCTCTATATATAAAAGGCAGGAAGAAAGCAATGCAGGTGAGGGCAGATGTAGCGAGCATAAGCGTCCGATGTATCTGCAAGGGTGAAATGACAAAGTGAGAAGACCGTTGACTATGTTATGAGGAAGAAGCTGGTGTTACTGTGGGGAAAAGATCCTGGGATGAACCTGGCTGAAGGCATGCATACAGTTGATATCTATTCACAGTTGTGGTCAGTTAAAAAAAAAAAAAATCTGAGTATACCACTCCACTTCAAAGAACACCCTAAGCTGCCACCCTCATCATCTAAAAGCATTTGCCAAGACTTCACCTTCACAGGGCAGCAGGAATAAATATTTCAAACACAACACTTTCTCGCCAAGTACTCCATTTCCTTCCAAAGACATTTGTTAAACTCCAGCACCAAACACAGTTTTATACCAGATCCAATGAGACAGCAAGGAAAAAGAAAATACTGTCTCCTGGAGAGTTTGGGATATTATCAAGTAGGCAAGAGAATCATATATGAAAGAACTAAAAACAATAATTAGTTGAAGGGGATCATTAAAGCAGTAGAGTGACATTTAAGTGCAGATTGAAATCCCTCAAAAATTACATGTATAAAGATGGAGTATGACTATATAATTCACTGTTCACTTCAGGAGAACATTCAGAATGAAAACGGGCACTGTTAATTGATTATGCCAGGATAATCGGTGCAAATCGAAACTATCCCAGGGGAAGTAAGATATATGGTCACCATCTACATATATCATAGTTTTAAAGGCAATGGGGGTTTAAGAGCAGATAAAAAGAAAGCACATGAGCAGACAAAAAGGAAGGCAGGCAGAGGCAGAATCAGAAGCAAGGCATGTAGCAGTAGGGAGAACAAATAAAACAGATGGTTTCAACCATGTGAGAAAGGTTGCCAGCCAATAGTGAGAAACAAGATTAGATATGGTAAACCCTTAAATTGCAAATTTATATGAATATGAAGTGCCAAGGTAACCCAATAATAAAACCAAAAGTGTTCAAATAAGCAGTATCTTTTTTCTACAAACAGGCACACATACTAATTCGGTATATATGCTCATTGATTGTCCCCCATATGTGCCAACATCTATACTCCATGACACATACAAGATAAGGTTTGCTTTGCTTTGCTTTGTTTTGAACAGCACTTATTGACTCATGTTCATGTTTTTATTAGAAGACTGCATCCACCGCGTGGGAGTGGGGCAACATGCAAAAGAACACTTCCAGATTCTCTTCCCACCTACACAGGAAATAAATGATCTTGACTGGCGATGTAGAAATAATCCAACATTTTATGGTCCATCAACCAGATGGGGCAAGCCTCTACTTTGAAATGCATTAAGTACCCACTATTTTCTTCTTCTCTCTCCTGCCTTCCTGGACCATCTACACTCAGGGTGATGGGTGAATGCTGTACCAGCATCTCCCCCCACAACTAGAGGTGTAATTCAAGATCATCAGGTCCCAAAGTCTATGTTACAAAGGCACACATTCTCCAATCCAACTCGACCCTTCATAAAGCTGTCTCTGTTTTGATCTCTATCAAGCATTGTGTGTCTGTTCTTAACCAGTTAGGAAACCAGAGGAAAGAAGAAATGATCAGGATCCCAAACCTATAACAATCATAACTGCAGAAGAACGCGTATGCCACATGCTTTTGTGTTTGCAATGTTCAAATAATTTAGAAATTACTTTAAACTTTTTTTCCCCATTTACCTGAAACCAAGCTGCCTCACCAAATAAGAAAGCCTTTGGCCAAACAGGTTTGAAGAACCGGGCAATCAGTACACCTATGCTAACAGTTGTCATCCAGGCCACAAACATCAAGGCACCTACAAGTGAGAATATAGATTGGCTGAAATCACAAAATAATTAAGCTGTTCCATCAGTGACCAAGCCAAATATTCAGAAAATATAAAATGCCAGCAATATTCATTCAGCGGACATAAGTAAAACCTTTAAAGGCCCAATAATAAGTTTTTAACAACTCTACTATTACTTCTAATCGCTGACATTAGAAGCTCCTATTATGTGCCAGGCCCTGTCTCTAAGTGCTCTGCATGTATTAATTTAATTTATCTTCACAGCAGTCCTATGAAGTAATTATAATTATTTTTCCAGTTTTACTGGATGGGATAACTAAAGCATAGAGAAGTTAAGTAACTTGCTCAAGATTACAAAGTTGGGGTTCAAACTCAGTCTGGCTTCAACAATTGTGCCCCTAACCATTATGTTAATGCAGACAGTCTGCTGTTATTTCAGAAGTTTCTTATACTTCACTCCAAAACAGTGGAAAACAAATAGGCACACTATTGCTGAATCCAATTATTGCTAAAATAAAACTACAACATGAGTAGAAACAATGTAACAATAAAGTTATTTTCAAACTTAACTGTGATGACATGTTGTTGAAACTCTACTAGAATGGGTAACTCTGGCGAATGTAAAGGAAATACACAAAATAAAGAAGTACCCCCAAAATACCTATATTTTACAATAGTGTTATGGTTAGGTTCATGTGTCAATTTGGCTAAGTTATTGTGTACAATTGTTTGGTCAAGCAAGCAATATGAGGGTATTTCATGGATGGATTTAAATCCTCAGTCGGTTGATTGCATGTATGGCTGATTACTTCTACAATCAACTGAAGACATTGCTTTCAGCAATGAAAGAAGTCTCATCCAATCAACTGAAAACCTGAAAGAGACAGCTTATGATTTCAGCAGTCAGAAAGGAGAATTTCTTCTCTATTTCATCCTACCAGCTTCTCCCAGGGAATTCATTAAAACCTTCATCACAGTTCTTAGCCTATAGCCTGCCCTACAGAATTCAGACTTGCCAGTCCTGTCAGTTTTTTCTCTGGAGAACCCTAACTGATACAAACAGTCTATAATATACCATGTTATTCCCCTACTTTTACATCCCATCTTTTTTCTTTTTCTTTCTTTTTTTTTTTTTCAGGTACTGGGGCCAGGAATTGAACCAGGACCTCATATGTGGGAAGCCAGTACTCAACCACTGAGCCACATCAGCTCCCCTAATTTGATTTTTTTGTTTGTTTGCTTGTTGTTTGTTTTTTTCTTTTGTTTTTAGGAGGTACTGGGGACCAAACCTGGGACCTCTCACGTGGGAAGCAGGTGCTCAACTGCTTGAGCCACATCTTTACATCTCATCTTTTTTCACCAACAAGCCAGGCTATTTTTCAAATGAAATCAACTTTCATCTGTAAAACCCAGAGCAGATTAGGCTACTGCTCATCCAACCTAGCTCCATTCATCTTTTAAATCTATGATACCTAAGTATAGCCCTGAGTACTTTGTATACCCTCAAACACTTGATCAGTTCTTCAAGAACACAACTGTATTTTTGAAACCAACTACTGTTATAACTAGACAATCAAAATCACAAACCATTGTCTTTTGTTAGCACTTATTTAAATAAATGGCATAATTAAAACCTAATAAAAAGTTAAATTAGTTAACCCAGTGATGCTCAAACCTAACTAGATGTTAGAATTCCCAAGGGTACTTTTTAAAAATTACAGACGTCTTAGAAGCTCCATTTGAGATTTTAATGTGCTGCCAGAGTTAAAACTACTGAATTAGCCCTATCCTCCAATCTAAGTAAAAATTAATAGATATTAAGATGGTTAATGCTACCTGCAATTTTTAATATTTAAATATATGAGATTTACAAGCATTTGCTAAATTATACCTGCCACCATTCTAATACTGCCAGCACTGAGTCATGAGGTAAGTTTATTTCACAAGATGGTAATATTACTATACATGTAACTTGCCATGAACCTTCAGGAGAGGTAAAGAATGGGATCCTCCTACATTCTTTGGACAGCCTGTCACATTGTGTTTTTCATACGTAATCAAAGGTTGTTGAGAGTGCTTATAAATTCGACCTGAAAATTAAAAAGAAGAAGAATTACCTCCTCAGAATAGCAGAAACTGAGAAACAACTGCACGGAATGGAAACAAAATTTGTTAAGTTAATAAAAAATAAATATCAGCAGAGATGGCATTCATGTAAAAAGGCAACACAAAGACATATGCAAGGGCACATGGTTTTCTTGATAAAATTTAAAAAATAATTTAACCAACCAAGAGCTAAATCAGAATAAGGACCAGAAATGGTGAAGATATTGTGTCAGAACTGATGATATGAAAGAGACCAAATAAGCAATGGTAAGTCAAAATAATTACTGTTCATATGGTCACAAAACACTGACCATGTCAAATATAATTTTTGAAAGAGAATACATATTTTTAAAAATTTAAGCTAATAACCACTACCTGCATCTAGAATCCTAGATTAAACTAAAAGAAATTGGGTGTGGGGGAAAGGAGTAAGTGAAGGACAAAGAAGAGCATTTTGATTCTAAGTTATTTGGCATATGGTCAGTTCAGATTGAATTTCACTAACCAATCCAAAAACCCATATAACAGTGAGATTTAAAAATGGGAGATTTATTATTATTTATTATTATTATTGCTATTTACACATATAAAATTAAATCTGTTGAATATTTATATATATTAATAACTTAAATCTGTTGAATATGTAGAATTATTCCAATTATGTGTGCATGTGTGTGTGGTTTTTATATTGGCCAAAAAAAAAAATGTAAATAAGTTAAATATCTATCAATAGAAGAATAAGTAAATAAATTATGGAACATATATATTTTTGGAATACTAGGTAAGTGTCAAAAACAAAAATAATTTAAGAAACTCAATATATTTGCTATATATGTATCTTTGTCCCAAACAAATAATAAGTATCAGGCCTCAGAGTATATCTAATAGTTTCCAAAAACAAATAACTATGCAGGTTATATTTTCTGTCCAAAATGCAACCAAAAGCTAGAAAAAAAGTCCACCTATATAATTACAAAACTAATCTTTTTAATAACCCTTGGATTAAATAGAAAATCAAAATTAAAATCACAAATCTTAGGAATGAATAACAATGAAGACACTTCATATCAAAACATCTGTGATGCAATCAAGGTACTATTCAAAAGAAGTTTTTATCATCTTAAGATCCTTTCCTTAAAAAAAAAAAAAAAAGGAAAAGGAAAGGCAAAGTATTGAAGTAATCATTTAATTCAATGTATATTCTTTTAAAAAATACAAACTAGGAAAGCAGAAGGTGAGGTTGATTAACACTCTCAATCAGAAACAGAGTGGGCATCACCATCCAAAAATCCTCAAGATTGAGGAATGAATAAACATAAGGGGGGAATGCAACTATGGACTAAAGTAGATTTATTATTATTCTAGCGATGGAAGAACTTGTAACATTGATATAAGGCAGTGGCCACCAGAGGTTCAGAGGGGAAGGAGAGGGAAGAATTGGTGCAACATGGGGCATTTTTGAGACATTGAAATTGTCCTGTGTGACATTGCAATGACAAACACAGGCCATTAAACAATCTGTCAAAACCTATAAAATTGTGTGGTGCAAAGTGTAAACTATAATATAAACTATAGATCATGGTTGGTAGCAATGCTTCAATACGTGTTCATCCATTGTAACAAATGTACCACACTAATGAAAGATGTTGTTAAAGGAGAAAAATGTGGGAGGGGACAGGGGTAGGGTATATGGGAATCTTTCTTTATTTTCAATGTAACATTTATATAATCTAAAGTTTCTTTCAAAATAAAATTTAAAAAATAAAAATAAAAAATAAAGGCAGAAATCAACAAGCTAGTAAGCTTAAAATCAGAAAAATCAAGTCTGTAAACGGCCAACAAAACAGAAAAATTTGGTAAGTCTGGCCACAAGATAAAAAGAAATACCACAAGCAATATTAGAAATGAAAGAGGTGACATAAGTGCTGATAAAGAAGGTATTCTTTAAAATTATATAAAAATGCTATTTATAATTTTTTAAGTCAGTCAAAAATTTTCAAAATATAAATGAAATGTATGAATATCTGGGAAAATCTAAAATTTCAAAAATTGACCAAAGAAGTAGTAACCTGGAAAGTAACAGCAATAGTAGACATTTTTAAAAGGTAGTGAAATATTTCCATCACTAAAGACTCACACTTAGGGAAACGGATGCAGCTCAAGAGGTTCGGTGTCTGTCTACCATATGGAGAGGCCAGGGTTCGATCCCCAGTACCTCCCGGTAAAAAAAAAAAAAAAAAAGACTTACACTGTTAGGTAGGTGAGTTCTATCATACCACTTTTTTTAAAAGGGAAAAGATGCTTTTAAAATTCTTATTCTAGTTAAACTCTTCATTCTATGAGATTAGTATAGCACTGAACCAAAACTAGGCACACACACACACACACACACACACAAAATCCCACACAGTAGACCAAAATCACTTAAGAATATTGATGCAAAGAGTTTAAATAAAAAATTAACAAATCAAATTAGCTGTGTATTAAAAGAATAATTAAACATGACCAAGCAAATTTATCCCAGGAATGTGGAGATTGTTTACCATTAAGAAATCTATCAGATAATCTAAAGCTTCTTTAATAACAAATAAATAAATAAATAAATAACATTTAAAAAAAAAAAAAAAAGAACTATCAAGAGTAATTTTTTAAAATATCATTTCAATTGCTGCCCAGAAGACATTTGATGAAACTCAGTACACATTCATGACATAAACTATTTGTAAAGTTAGGAATAGAAGAACATTTCCTCAGCACAATAAAGGATCTCCACCAGAAAAATACAACAAACATGACACTTAACATTGAATATCAAAAGCATTCCCATCAAAATTAGAAACAAGGGAAACGGACGTGGCTCAAGAGGTTCGGTGTTCGTCTACCATACGGAGAGACCGGGGTTTGATTCCCGGTACCTCGCGGTTAAAAAAAAAAAAAGAAAGAAAAATTAGAAACAATGCAAGAATGTTTGCCACATCACTATTGCCATTCCACATTGTTCTGAGAGAACTAGACAAGGCAATGAGACAAGAGAGAGAAATGAAGCCTATGAAACTGTCATTTACTGACACATGATATGACATTTATCTATAAAATCCAATATATTAATATCAGCTGGAAAACTAGGTGGCTACATTGAAAATAAATATTCAAAAATCTAGAGGAGGCGGCCAAGATGGCGTTGGTGTAGGAGGGCGCACACTGCAAGCTCCCAGAGCAAGGCGGATTGGGGACGGGTCCTGCCCGGGGGTCTGTACTGTGCACGTGTGGAGTGAGAGGCTTGGGACATCTATCTGCGCGGATCGGCGGCGTGGACCGAACGTTGGAGATTCGTGAGTTTTGAGGCTGCCGGTGGAGGTTGGCAAAGGCGGCTGAGCCCCACGGTTAGGGAAAAAATAAATAAAACAGCCATTTTGAGCCGTTGGCGGGGCGAAAAAGTTTTATTTTCTGGGGATCTGGCTGCCTGGCGCCCCTTGGACCTTGTGTGAACAGAGCAAACGAGCTAATCAGCACCCGGTGAACCGGAGGGGGGATTTTGGTCCGGCAACGCAGCTGATTTCCCTAGCCACCCAGGGATAAGACCCGGGCCACTGCGGAGCCAGGAGGAAGGCACACTTCCCAAAAAAGGGAGGGTTCGGTTGGAAGACAGGGAAGGGTATTTTATATTTTTAGACATTGATCTGGCTGCCTGCACCGCCCCATAGCTTTGGGGAGCAAATAAGCCAACCTGAAGCACCATTAGGCTGAGAGCAGACGCGAATCTGCACTCAAACTGATTTACTGAGCAGCCCGGTGACGCTGGAGATCGGCGCCAGAAGGGGCGGAATCCGCACTCCTCACTGACTAACATCAGAGCTTCAGCTAACCTGGGGAGTCTGGAAAGTGGGAAGTACTTGATTAATTTCCACGGGCCCAGGTAGGGTCCCTTCCGTAAGGGTGTTGGTCTAGAGGAGGAATTATTTTGGGTCCTGCATTTGGCTAAAAA